>PVKA01005925.1:60621-87345 GCA_004027165.1 Ctenomys sociabilis | reverse complement strand
TATGTTTATAGCAGCACAATGTGTGATAGCAAAATCTTGGAAACAACCAAGATGTCCATCACATGAGGAATGGTTGAAAAAGATGTGGTATTTCTATATAATGGAGTATTACTCAGCTATTAAGAATGACAAGTTTGAAGCATTTATACTGAAGTGGATGCCACTTGAACATATACTCATAAGTGAAATAAACCAGACATACATGTGTAAATATCATATAGTCTCCCTAGAATAAGAAACAAAAAGCAGGAATACAAATGGAAATGTACAACAACAACTAAAAACAATTGAGTCAGATAAGGCAAAGTGAATGGCATATGCTCCAGGATACTAATCAGCTTTTCTTCTGGATGGTTAACAAGCTAAGCTCACAGATCAAAATTGGAGAAATAGAAGAGCCACAAGGCCAGCCAACATTTTGGCCCTCGCCTTTCAAGGTCAACGAAGACTCAGGACTTAGGAGGACCTGTACTGCAACATCATGAAACTCAGTTGAGTTCCAAATTTTCTGAACAAGATTATGGAGCCACAGAGGAAAGAGATCGAAGTTCTATAGTGTGCCTGGGGAGAGTCACATGGAGAGAAAACTTTCTCTCCGGCTCCCAAGGAGAGCAAACTGGTCAAGCATTGGCCGTGACTCATCCACATGGATTACACAGACAAAGGATCTACAGAATAAGGTACAGGACTACACCCTGAGGGGACTTCACTGACCTCATAGGAAACAAAAAGTACATGTGTTGCTATATTGGGCTTGGTCTACCTAGGTCTTAACCATCCAGCAGAAAAAGTATAAAATAAAGTGTACACTGCGGGGCCATAATAATAAGTGGAGCAGTAAATGTCTGTGGTCAACAACTTCTTCGGATAACTCACTATTGTTGTGTAATGCTGAACTGTGTTTGATTGTGTCATCGAGTTCAGGCACATAAATTAGTTGAATGACAATGGAGTGCCCATCTTTGACAGGTGTAGACAAAGGAAGGGGTATAGAAAGGAAGAAACATGATGTGTGTGTATGGACAGTACAGTTGGGGTAGATATGCCATGCTTCTACATAATTCTATGAGAGGTAAGATTTGCACTAATGGTGATTGGACAGGACATTATGTCGGCTTCCAGTATTATGGACAACCACTAGGAAAATAACAAGGTAGAAAGTATTAATTATTGAATCTTTAATGTAATTCAGGTATAAAAAATAAGATACGCAAACAGCTACACTCTATTAATTTACTGATAAGAGACATACGGTATAATAATGTCTGTAAGTATAATATCATGTATGCACCTTCTATAATACCAAAACACTATGAAAACAGTTTGCAATGTATTAATTTACCAAATCCATCTTGTCAAGGTATCTTAAAACTGTCTCATTGATATTTGTACTTCAATAAAACAAAAATTAAAAAAATAATAATATTTTAAAGTGGCAGCCTGCTCCTTCCATCTGCACCCTTTAGCTAAAGCTTGTCAGGTCCAAGCTAACATGAGAGAGGCACCGAGGTGAGGTGTGGTGAGGTGAGGGGTGGTAAAGCTGCAAGCACTTCTGAGAAAAGTTACTGGCTGTTACAACGACAAGCATCCCAGCAAGGACTCATGGGTGCCATCCTATAGGTAGGGGAAATTACCTGTCCCTCATGTTTGGAAGGTCGTCTATGTAGCAGGCAGGGTGACTCAGCCAGCGACATCTCTGTCCTGCCAGCCTCTGTCCCCTTCCAAGTGCACTTCCTGCAGCTCAGGTACTGCTACCTTCCTGAGTTCTTAAGCTCTAAACAATGCTACACCACACAAAATCAGACTTTCCTTAGTATGTGCATCTTCACGTGCCACACCTCACATAGTGTTTAAGAAGTGCTATAGGAATTCACTGAAGCAGAGACTTCCTTTTCATTATTTAAAAATAAAGTTGATTAGATCATAATGTTGTCGGAAGTCACCACCTTCATCACGTCAATGCAAAGCTTCCTATGTAGTTTACAATTACTTAATCAAAGTCAGCACCTCACGCCCAAAACTAAAGTCTAGGATGTATGATAAACTAAAAATTTAGACCTTTAGAGTTTGGTTTATTTTTAGAACTAAAAATAAAATACCTAATTAAAAATATGGTCAATTGAAATGAGTAGATAGGGCCTGTGAGATAGCTCAGCAGTCGAAAGTACCCACTTAGGCAAGTGCATGGATCACAGTTCCATCCCGGGCACCACATGCTGCCCCAGACCCACCCCCAGGGCAGGCTGAGCTGGTCACAAAAATAAAAAAAAATGAATAGACATTTTACAGAAGAGGAAATAAATGGCTCATAAAAACATGAAAGACGTATTCACCAAGGTTGGCCATTAGAGATATGTGAATTAAAACCCTGAGATTTCATCCTACTCCAAAGAAAATGGCAAGCGTCAAGAAGTCAAATAATAATAATAAATAGTGGTGAAACTGTGGTGAAAGGGGGCCCTTCATATTTTGTTGCTGGGAATGTAAGCTAGTACAACCTTTTTGGGACTCAGTACGGATACCTCTCAAAAAAACAAATAGAAATTCCATTTGATCTAGCTATTTCCCATCAAGATATTGTCCCAAAAGAGTTTAAAATATAGCACCAAATGGATACGTGCAAATCAACAATTATAACAACATGACTCCTAATAGCCAGGTCTTGGAAACAGACTGCATGTCCACCAACAAAGAAGCTGATAAAAAATAAAGGGCTGCTTATACACAATGGAATATTACCCTGTGAAAAGAAGGCTGTCTTTTCCCTTCTTTCTTTTGTCCTTTTCCTCATCCCAGTTCTTCTTTCCCAAATTCTTTCCCTTTCACTGAACCTTTCAGATTTTATTTGTGTTTTCATATTCTCATACTAGCAAGACAACATGTTGTGTGTATATATAGATTTGACTTATTCCACTTAGCAATACAGTCTCTAGTTGCATCCCTCTATCTATAAAAGCCTCAAATTTATCTTTCTTATACTTGAGTAATACTCTATTGTGTAAAAAATTGCATCTTTTTAAGATTTTATATATATGCAAAATAGTTTGGATATTACTGCCGATTTTTGCTGGTCATTTGAAAGGTGCAGTTAATGCTTTTTTTTCTTCTTTTTTATTAGTATTTGTGTTTCTTCCTTTTAATTTCTCATAACTTTTTGTTGTTGCTGCTGTTTTTAAGCCAAAATTGCAGATTTATCTATGGTAACCTAAACAACCAATTTCAACAATAGTATCATGCAACACAACCATTGTTGAATTCCTATTACTTTGCTTAAGGAAATTTTGTATTGTTTCTAATTTTTTTGCTATTTTGTATTATTTAGAAAAGAAAAAGAAAAAAACGGAAAAATAAAAAGCTATATTGTACACATTTGTAGGAAAATGGGTGCAAGGGCTGGCCAAGTAGCTCAGTGGCCAGGCACAGGAGCCAGGGGTTAGATCCCTGGATCTGTGGTGCTGGCCCTGCCCCTGGAGTGTGCTGAGACAGCAACTGAGACTGGGTGTGGTAGCACACGCCTGTAATCCCAGCTCTGGGAGGCTGTGAACAGGTGGATCACTACAAGTCAGATCTAGTAGTGAGACCCTAAACACCCTGTAGACCTTCCCTAAGATACAGAAAAAAGGAAAATGGGTGCACTTTGAAAACATAATGCTACTCCTATACACAAACAAATTCTACGGAAAGCACACACTTCAGAACAGCATCCAAGTAAATGAAATACTTAGGATCAATTTAATAGAGGAAACAAAAGATCTTCACATTGAAATAGATTGTATTCTTAAAAAAAAAAAAAAAAAAAAGGAGATTGAAGAGGATACCAGAAAATGAAAAGATAACCCTCACTCATAGACAGAAAGAACTAACACTGTGAAAATGACCACACTCCCAAAGTAGTTATACAGCTTCAATGCAAACCCCATCAAAATACCATCAGAATATCTCACATATCTAGAAAAAATATTCCTACAGTTTATTCGGAACCAGAATCCTGAGTAACAAAAGCAATACTGGGACAGCATAATCCTTAAATTGAAATTATACTACAAAGCTATTGTGATAAAATCAGCATGGTACTTACTGGCAAAAATAAACAGACCTAAAGATCAGTGGAACAGATTTATGGAACACACTCTCCCAGCTTATCTTTGATAGGAGCCAAACATGTTCATTGGAAGAAAAATAGTCTCCTTAGCAAATGGTGCTGGAACATTGTCTTTCCATGTATCAAAAACTAAATCTAGACCCATGTCTGTCATCATGCACTAAACTACTTATTTTAAAATTTCTAATAGTTGTGTTCTGCCAAAACAAAGATAAAGAAAAGAATTATAACATTATTTTTTCTTCATCATACAGATGACTCAAACAGAGAAACAGAACTTTTATTCATTCAACAATAGTACTTCCTCAAAGTATCTGCATGTCTTGGTCCATTGCTTTGTAGCTTCTCTTTTCCATCCTCAGGTGGCATCCCCCATGACCCCTTCCTGAACTCTTCAGAGAAGAAACCCAGTAGACTGGCTAAGGATCTGTGGAGCTAATGAAAATACTCAACCCAGACAACATAGGAAAATTACTACCAACAGGCCAACTCACAGCTGTGACCAGTGGACAAGAGCACTGTGCCCATCCGGGGGCTTCAGCAGGACTAGCAGCTATTATGAGCCCCTTCCTTCCCTGTATCTAACAGTACAGAACTAAATAAGGGGCAGCTGTGGTACAAGTTGGATCATAGCCCAAAGCAACAGCATGGTGATGTTGAGGAGTGTCAGAAATCTCTAGCACAGCCCTCGAAGTGAAGGAGTCCCGATCAGATCTGTGTTCTTTGTCTTGTACCGCTGTTCATACACTGTTTGCCAAGTGCTCAGCCTGGGTGAACCCTGTCTTCAGTGCTAGCCAGGCAGCAATAAAAGCCACTGTTCCTGGATGAGTGCGGTGTAGTAGAAAAACACACGCACTTACAAAACCGTGTAATTGGAGGACAACAGCTGCTATCTCAAGGTGACCTGGGATCATGACATCAGAGGGGCAGGGACTCAACGAGGGAGACACAGCCCCAGAAGGCAAAGGAATGATGTTTATACTAGGTGTGGGGAGGTAAGTAGGATTGTTTCTTTGTTTGTTTGTTTAGGTCTAGCTAGCTAACTAGATAGCAGTAACCCAGTGTATCTTATTCCAGAAATGAGATCAGAAAAATTTCACACAATACCAGAAGACAACAGAAAGACAAAGTAAGCTTTTTAAAAGGGGGCAGGATTCAAACAGAAAGTTATGAAAAATGGTGACATGAAATAAACTGCACAGCATTCAATGGCGTGTATAAAATAAGTATATAGATTTGGTTTCAACTGTACAGCAACCAAATTTCAAAAGAAAAACTTGGAGTTGTCATCAAATATAGACAAAAATAACAAGAGCCAGGTTCGCCAACATACTTGCAAAGCAGAAGCGCAGCAACGCGGAGCCTCAAGGGCAGAACAGCATTAGCAGGTGAGACTGAGTGTGGCTGCAGGAGGGAGAAAGCGCTTGAAAACGAATACACACTTGTGCCAAGCTGAAAGGAAGTGTTTGTCCCCGGATTTGTCACTGCATTGGCTATGGGCGGGTGGGGGCGGGGCTTGGCTGTAAGCTGCCCCTGTCTCCCGGACACACTTGTTTCCCTTGGCTCCCTCTTGCACCCAAAAAGACAGGGACTGTTTGTGTTAGCGCCTTTTCTGGCTGCCTATATCTTCCCTGGATATTAAACTGCCTTTCTCCTTCCCAACCTTCGTGCAGCCAAACTGTGTGGGACCTCTTCTCTCTATACTTGTTAGTTAATACCTTCCCAGAAAGGGATAGATCTGAACCCCTTATTTGCATACCCCACATCCACAATAAATCTTCCAAAGTTTCCCTGGTTTGGGCCTCACCCTCACAGAAAGAGGTCTGTGAGTTGCTAGTTGGTGGCACTTTGCAGGCACATTCTTATGCAGATAAGAGTGAGCACACCGAATCTACAGAGCTGTTAACACTGAAGAGGTCCAGGGAACAGCAGCCAAGGAAGAGCAGCAGTGAGCAACCAGCGGTGGTGCCTCGCACCTGCAGTCGGTCAGCCTGCAGGCCCAGCATAGGCCGACATCCGACAGTACCAGCCTGCAGTAGCAAAGAAGCAATGCCCAGCTGAGATGGCTTACCAAGTCCAGCGCAAACTGGTGGCTGACACACCAGCAGCTGTGTCAACTGTTGATGTCAGGTGACACCAGGCTTGGTGGTGACATATGATTGCTAGTGGGGCTGCTCTTAGCCAGCTCATGATTTCCATCTGAAATGAACAAAAGAACTATTTGTTTGGGTTTTTTTTTGTTTTTTTTTTTTCCATTTATTTTTATTTTATTAAAATACAAATGTCAATCAGACAGTTTCAAGACACCTTAACCATACAGAGTCGATGAATTAATACATTGCAAACTGTTTTCATAACGTTTTGGTATTGTACAAGGTGCATACATGAAATTATATTTACAGGTTTTTTTTATAGCTGAATTATATCAAAGATTCAACAGTTATTTACCTAGTGGATGACCATAGCACTAAAAGCCGACATAATATCTTGTCCAACCACCATTAGTGCAGCTCTTGCCTCTCATAGAATTATGTAGAAGCACAGCGTTATCTATCCCAACTGTACTGTCTATACATACACATCCTGATTTTTTCTTTCTACAACCCTTCCTTTGTCTACACCTGTCAAAAGTGGTCACTCCATTGACATTCAACTAACTTAGGTGCTTGAACTCAACACCACAATCCAACACAGTCCAGCATTCTGCAACCATAGGGAGTTATTCAAAGAAATTGTCAACCATATCCATTTACAGCTCATGCAGACCCTTCGGCCTGTGGCTTGGATCCTTCACCTTCCATCGCAGATTCTTCAGTCTTCCGTCGTAGACCCATTAGCTGACAGACAGAGACCTGCATGGAGCACAGCAGTGAGCTTCAGACCTTGGGACTGAATTCCTCAGTCTGGGGTGTGCAGACACCCTCTGCGTGCTCCCTCATCTGACTGTGTGGCTGACTGTCGTAAGCCAGACTTGTAATTCCTTATACATTGTATATCTTGTGCTATTATCTGTTCTTTATATTGTATCTGTTTCTCTATCTTGACCAATACAATTGGTAGAAAGAATGCCATATAAACAGGTTATATGTATGAACTTTGGAATTTTCTGTTTCAAACTACATGGGGTAATTTCATCTGACCTGAACATCTCCTTCAAATATGAACATATCTAAAAGTTAGATATATTGTGAACTAATATAGTTGATTACTTTCTCCCAATAGGAGACTAAAAAAATTTTTTTTTTAGGAAAAATTGTGATGTTTGCTGTAAAGCTCTTGGATTTAGAGAGATGAAAAGTGTGGCCAGCTGAGGCGGCAGGACCAGCATCCCCAGGATAGACTTCAGCAGGAGCGGGGGAAGAGACAGCAAAAGAGACCAGGAGGAGATGAAGCCCAGCGTGCCGGCATGGCGCAACATTCTGCTGAATCCTGCCCACATGACTGTGACTTTCACATACTCTAATCTTCAGAACACAGGAACTCATTACGCAGCTCTAACTCGTAGTGATCTTCCTGTCTCACTCTTCCCAGTGCTGCGACCACAGGCCTGTACCATCATGCCTGGTTTCAGAGATGAGCTTGGTGGAGGGCTGGCATGACATGGATACTGGGGACCCAATTGTGTTCTTGCGCTTGCCAGGCAGGAGCTCGACCACTGAGTTATCTCCTCAATCCAGTACTTTTACTTTTTGTGTTTTATTTTCCTAGGGCTGCTTCATTTCTAGTGGAATTAATTGTGCAAATATTAATTTTTATACCTGCAAACTCGAAGAGCAATAGTAATTAAAGGCAAATATGTATTATAAAATGATGGTGTCTAGTATTTATTAATCACTTATTATGTGCTAGTCTTTGAATACTTCTATATTATTAAATAATTTAATTATTATCTACTATGTCAAGCAATTATTAATATCCTCACCTTACAGCTGAGTGAACTAAAGTTGCTCATGCTTTGGCCAACACCTTCATTTGTAACCAAATCCTGTCAAGAGTAGAGGAATTTCATCAGAATGTCGATGTACTGGGAATAGATAAAAACAAAGCGAAAGAATGTCTTAGGATATGTTAATGATCAAGTGATATCTTACTCTTATTATTAACAAATGATCAGCCTATTAATATGGGAAACAACTTCATAAAGGAAAGACCATACTAATTATAAATCTTTAATTCTACAAAGATAAAAAAAGAATAAGATAATTCTGATTATACTGACCAGGTAAAACTGCCCTACAGACACATTAATTTTTTAAAAAGCAACAGATCAGACTATTTAATTTGTATGCTACCAGTCCTTAAGAAAGAGGTGGAGAAGGTGAACAAAAGTACAGAGGGTGAAGAGGAAAACAAAAGAAAGAACCATATTAATTGTTCCTCAGTGAATAAAAACCTTGAAAGTAATAGCAAGGGTTTCCCTGAAGAGGGCACTTTGTGTAGGAGCAAGAATGGGCAGAGACTCTCTTTCTATTCTTAAATAGATTTGGGATTCTGAGAGGAGAATAAAAGTAGAAGAGCAAGAGAGCTGTTACCAATAACAAACAAAAATAAGCAGGAGAGGAGTGAAGAGGAACAAGGGCAGCCTTCCCAGTGCAGGTCCACATCTAAGAAAGAAAACGAGGCGGGCAGCCGGGAGGCGGAAGAACTCAGCAGCCGGAGAGTTCTTTTTATGTTAAATAGGTTTTTTTATATAACTTTATTTAGAAACAAATACCAATGAGACAGTTTCAAAACTGATTAGTAGGACAACTTCGATAATTAATAAATTGCATATTGTTGTCTTAGTGGTTATTCATTGTACAAGACACAGACATGGTATCCTGTCCAAACACTATTAGTAAAAATCTTTCTATTCGTTGAAGAGAAAGTAGCTGTATAGCTATCCTAACTATTTTGAATATACAGATACAAAATGGTCCTTCATTTGTATCCCCTTTTTTGTTTAGTCTTGTCAGAGAAGGGTATTCCATTGCCATTTAAATATTGTAAGTGCGTGAATTCATCAAAATGTTCCAATATAATCCAGTAGTTCATAATAGTAATTGGTTATCCGCAGGATTGTCAATGTCAGAAGTTGTTGACTTGAGCCTTTTACAGATCATCATATTAATATGACTTTACTTTTTACTTTGTTTTTATACTTTGTGGTGGACGGTTAAGACCAAGATAAAGCAAGAGCTTTATAACAAGAAATGTAACAGAGAGTTCTGAGGAAGCCCAGTGGTCAGGAAGGAGGCAGGCCGGCAAGGGAGCGCCAGCAGAGGAGTCCAGCATGGAGAGCAGCGGCAAGAGCAGGGAAAGCTCTTCGTGACCACGCCCTCCCAGTGGTTGGGGCGCCAGCACGGCCTCCCCTGGAGCACTAAGCGAATTGCACTCTTCCAGCACTTCTTCTTTACCTTTCTTTATTTTATTATTATTTGATTGCTGCATACCTGTGGTGTATAATGATGGCATTCATCGTGGGGAGTTGGTCCTTGTCCAAGACTCATCTTAAATCTTTTCTACTCCCTTCCCCTCCGTCATCTCCTTCCCATTCCGTCATCTCTCACACCTCTTCTTTTTTATTCTTTGTTTTGTACATGTTTGTGGTGCACACTTATCCTGTAAGGACTGGACGCACGCACTCGAAGTATCACAATTTCTTTATTTTTTTCTAATCCCCATCCACCTCTTGATCCTTTTCTTGTATGCAAAGGAACGATCTCACCACGCAGTTTCTCTTTCACTTTTTTCCAACTCTTAGAGGGCACATTTCCTGGGTGCTCAAATACCTTTGGTGTTACACTGCTCTATAGAGAAAAATTGTACAGAAATACTATTGAATAATGCTTAATGGCCTGATGAATTATATATGTAATATTGTTAAATTGAAAAAAAATGCAGTGCAATCTCAGTCTTTCTAAAAATATGCCGTATGTCAATGTATATATGATGACATATATGAATGCATAATGAGGAGTGCATGCAGAAAGTTTAAATTGGTTATAACTAAATATTTGGAATAAAAGATATCCTTTTGAACTTCCTAATTCTTCTTAGATTTTACAAGCAGATGCAGCACAGTTTTTTATAGACAAGATACCAAGGAATAGTGAAAAACAATCTAGTTAATTATAAAGTGTTTCACTCTCCTAATTTTTGATTCAAGTATACTTGCAAGTAGAAACATTTACATTCTGAGGACAGGCTCTATATTCACTCCTGTGGTGAACACAGTGAATTAGACATGAGAGACAATTCAAGAAAACTGTGGAGTCCAGAACTACAGGTCCTATTCATGTACTTCTATGCCTAGAGCAGGAAATCTTGCAATGGGTAAACTCAGTAACACATGTGTGATAGATGTGTATGCTTCCAACCGAAGAGCAGAGAAACACAGGGATGCAAGCTCACGTTTTAGACCTGTTCCCTCCTCATGACCGCTAGCAATGTCTACAGGAGTAGTGTTCAGGTAACATTAGTCTAAATGGAACTTAAATTCTGTAATAAAAGAAATGTTTGCATACGTGTCTTGTCTTGTTGCACAGTGTGTGAGTTCCTTTAAGGCTGAAGAACTGGTTTTACCTGTACGCTCAATCCCTGCAGTGCAGAGATCTTCACAACAATATAAACATTTACACCTCTTGAGCCCTTAAAATCATCAAGCAGACATGCTAGGACCTACATATACTGCCTCATGCAGTCTTCACAACTGCAGAAATAAGATTTGTCCTGTCCACAGACACCCTCAAAGGCCCAGAGAGGTTAGGTAACTTACCCAAGAGCACAGGACAATAAAATGAAGTTAGGACTCTACACCCAGGTTCTAGGCAATGTTGGTCAATATCTGTCATTAAATATACAGCTATTATAGATCAAGGGTTGGCCCAACATGATCTATGGACCAAATGGAGACCATGACTGTTTGAACCAAATAGAGATTATTTTTGTATTGCCTGTAGGTTAAAAATTGCTTTTATAAGTGGCTTTGAGGGAAAATTAAAAAGAAAAATGTATTTTATGACACATAAAATTCTATTTTTTGTGTGTTTTATGAGCTTAGTCTTACCCATATATTCACATGGGTTCTATGTACACTTATTGTGAACACCTTCTATGCCCTCTATGACTGTTTTCACAATATAATAATGGTGGAGTCTTTGCGAAACACACAGAATGACCTACTAGACTTAAAGTAGTTATTGACTGATCCTGTAATTTGGGGGAAGTCTCCCCAAATTACTAGGAGGATAAAGCCTTTATTTTAGTATCTTCTCAAAATCATTCAGAGCATTTTTTTCTGTATTTAAGGGAAGGGTCTACAAGGTATTCAGGGTCTCACTACTAGTTCAGACTCCCAGTGATTCTCTTGTAATCCTAGAGCTGGGATTACAGGCACACACCACCACACCTAGTCTCAATTGCCTTCTCATTGCACCTTGGGGATGGGGCTGGCTCAGCAAGCCCAAGGATGGAACCCCTGGATCCTGTGCCTGCTTGCAGGTGCTTTAATCCACAGAGATATTTGGCTGGCCCTCAAAGCATTTTTTTAATAAACTAGATTCCTGCCACTCCAGGCCTCCTAAGTAAGAATTCCTAAAGCAAGCTTCAAGAATCCTGCTGCAATGCTGTATATGGTCAGATTTCCAAATTACTGCATAAAAGTATGTAACTGTTTATTCATATTTTTTAAATATTTTTTATTTTTTAATTCTTTCTCTTTATTTAGTAGAGACTTAAAGTTTAACATATCAATACTTGATGGAAAATACATGCTCCATCTTATGCCTAAGATGATTGATATTCAGACAGATAGTGAGGTTAAACCAACCCAACCACATATGTTGTAGGGTAATAATCAGCTTCTCTTCTGGAGAGATAACAGCGCAAATTTGCAGACCAAAAATTAGAGTAAAAGAAGGGCTGCAAGGACAGCAAACATTTTGGTCCTAGCATTTCAAGGTCAGTAAGGACTCAGGACATAGGAGAACCTGTACTATAACATCCTATAACTCAATTGTGTCCCAACTTTTCTGATAAAGGAGATTATAGGGCTACAGAGGAAAGTGATCAATGTGCCTAAAGAGACACATGGAGAGAAAACATTCTCTCAGGCTTTCACAGAGAGCAAATTGGTCAAGCAATGGCTGTGAGTCATCCACAAGGTTGACACTGACAAAGGATTTACAAAGTGCAGTACAGGGTTTCATAATAAGTTCTGAGGGGATTAGACTGACCTTGCCGGCCTGCTCTAGGAGTAGCGTAGATACAAAAGTTACATTTCTTGTTAAACAGGTCTTGCTTTATCTTGGTCTTAACCATCCAGCAGAAAAGTGTAGCTGAGTTGTGGAAGGCTCAAGTCAACAGCTTCAGACATTACCAATCCTATGGGTAACCCACTACTATTGTGGAGTACTGGACTATATTAGAATATTTGCTGAACTCACACAACTATAATATTTAAATGGCAAGGGAATACCCATCTCTGACAAAACTAAACAAAAAAAGGAGATACAAATGAAGGACCACTTTGTATCCGTATATAGAAAATAGGATAGCTATATAGCTACTTTGTCTTAATTCAATAAGAAGAAAAATTAGTACTAATAGTGTTTGGACAGGATATCATGTCTGCATCCTGTGCTATGAATGACTACTACAAAGACAACAATATGCAATGTATTAATTGTTGTGACTCTCCTACCAACCTGTTTTGAAGCTGTCTCATTGCAATTTTTTTCTTAGTTAAAAAAATAAAATTTAAAAAAAAAATCTGTAATTTTAAAAATTCCCCAGATGATTCCAATAATCAGCCAAGTTTGAAAGCTACAGCTAGGAAGCACAGGCATTGCCCCTTAGGGACCTTTATTTCTTCTGAGAGAATAGGAGTGGATAGCGATTAAAGACCTTTGCATCCTCCTGAACAATGCCCCCTCCAGTCCCTGTCATGACAGAAGCTGAGCAAGATGAAAGTGCTAAGAAATGAGAGGATTAAGGAGAGACAAGATCTTTCCTCTACTTACAGAGTTCATCTGAAACCATACTCCTGGACAGAGAGACATGACACCACAAAGAATCTACTTACCAAGTGCAAAGGTAATGTTTGCAGTGTGCTGTCCCTTCTGATGAAGAGCTTCCTCTGCTCTGGACAGGATAGCTGACAGATGGCCTCTGTTCATATCACCCTGACAAAGTACATGAACCCACAGCAAGCCAAGAATCTTGAGTGCATATCTGGTCCTGGGTCCCAGTACCCACCCCTCATGCCTTGTGCTCTGGCTTTCTTTTCTGGCCCCACCAGGAAATTGGCCCAGAAAGCTCCCAGCATGGAGACATCCTCTTCCTTAAAGCTAACCCTCACATCACTGTCTCCAGCCTCATTCCTCTTGGCAAAGACCCACTCCCTGCATGGCTTTTCCCATATCACTCCTGGGGCTTTTAAAATTTAATTTCATCTGAACATTTTTTGTTTGTTTGTTTTTACAATTTTTTAATTTTTTTCAATATGGGAATATAAATTTTTCCATAATTTTATTGAGAAACAAATAGCAATGAGACAGTTTCAAGTCAAATTGGTAGGATAGTTTCAACAATTAATACATTGCATATTCTTTTCTTAGAGGTTAATTGTTGTATAGGATGCAGACATGGTATTCTATTCACAAACACTGTTAGAAGAGATCTCTCTATTCATTGAATTAAGAGAATGTAGCTGTATATCTATCTTAACTATTTTGAATATACAGATACAAAGCAGTATTTCATTTAAATTACTTTTTTGTTTAGTTTTGTCAATTAAATATTATAGGTGTGTGAATTCAGCAAAATATTCCCAAATTGTCCAATAGTCCATGGTAGTATTGGGTTTTCCATGTCTGGCAGGGTCAGTAGTTGTTGACTTGAGTCTTTCACAGCTCAGCACAATATGGTTTTACTTCTTATACTTCGGTTTAATACTTTTGTGCTGGATGGTTAAGGCCAAGATAAAGCAAGACCTATGTAACAAAAATTATAGCTTTTGTACCTGATTAAGGTCAGTCAAATCCCCTTAATCTGCACATTTTAGAAATACATACCGACACTCATCACAGGGAATTTGTACCCCTCCATGGTATATCTTGATTCTTCCTTTTCCCCATTTCCCTGCCTTCGGACCAATCTTTCATCCCTTCCTTATTTATAAAAGCTTTGTTTCTGGTTTTATCTTTCTTTTTTTTTTTCTTTTTCCTTCCTTCCTTTCTACTTCCTCTTCCCCAACTTCCCTTCCCACTTGAACATTTTTTTTTTATTTCTCACTATCTATTTTGACCTCCTCTACTCAATCTCATTCAATTTTCACCCTCATTTTGAATTAACGTGTTTGCCAAATCCCACAGTGGGATCTTGACTCTTCCCAGCAGGCTTCCTAGGCATTTTATGGCTTTAATTCTTACACACAGTTTTAACATACCTTTTTCATTCCCAGGTCCTACTCCTCAGTGCCAGTGAGTAGTGTGTTGACACGGGTCTCTGGAGCCAGGATGCTCAGGCTGAACTTCCTCCTCCTCCTCCTCCTCCTCCTCCTCCTCCTGACTTTGTTGCTTACCCTCTCCATTTCCTCCTCCCTAAGATGTGAAAAGGGCAACAGTTTTTGTTTCATAGATTTCTTGTGAGTTTCTGTACTGATTCTCACCCACAGCCATCCTCCCCCCACTTCCCTAGGAGGACATTTAGTGATGTCTTTAGATAGATCTGCTATAACACCCGGGCAGATGACATTGACATCCAGGGGCTGAAAAGGAAGGCTATTGCTGAACAGTCTACTGTGCGTGAGCCAGGTGAGTTCTGGAGGGAGATGAACTGGGAGAGCTCCAGTTCTGTCTTTCAGCTTACTTTTTAGTTAAATATGAATTTAATATATTACCTTCCACAAAGGGGCACACATTCTCAAAGAACAGAAATCAGTGAATTTGATGAATACAGGGAAATCAGTATTGCAATTGAAGTAAGGCTCAGTTTGCTGTGTGTCTGGGGAAAAATAATTTTTAAACAATGGATCTTATAGAAGTGACCTCCATCTTTTCTGTCAGAAGGCTTTCATCTGAGTCTTCGGCTCCACTATGGATGGTTGTTGGCGACAAAAGCTACCTGGTACTAGTTGGCCGAGGAGAGGGCTGCAGGATATAGTGGTGTGGCGACTGAGGTCCTCTTCCCTCAACAAAGCAACTTCTGCATCGCTGTCCCTGGACGAGACCTGCAGAAGGGACAAGAACTCCACAGCTGAAGCAATGTCCTCTGAAACTGAATGCCTGGAACCAAAGTCACCATTGTACTTCAGAAAGGGAAGTACATATTCATGCACTGGGAACTTCAAGGGGGAAGGAGGAACTCAAGCTACAGCTGTCCTCCTCAGTGTCGAGAAAGGACAAGATGAGGAGAATCGGACAGAAACGGCACCCTAGGCGTTGTGTCACGCTGCCCAGCGATCGTCCGTCTGTGTCACCCTGAAGATGAGGCCATTCCGTGAAGAGGGAGTTCCTTCTCACAGAACAGAGCTCAGCTCCACCTCTCCCTGGGAGCCGCCTACACGTGCTGCTACAGTGTGTCCCACTTCCGCGTCTGTCATCCATCCAGGACTTGGTCGGCCTCGCTTTTGCAAACGAGATGTGAATCTTACTGCAAAACTGCGCAGCTTCCTTTGCACGGGTCTCGTTTTGTGACGGAACTAGGGAAGTCCGCGCCAGCGCCACGCCCTCACTGACTGCTCTGCTCTCTCTGTGCCTGAACGGACACAGAGAACAGACACCCCGTCTGCACACCGAGACAAGAACAGCAGCAGTCTCCGAGACTCTCAACCCACAGACGCTGATCAAGTGCCCCCTTCTCGGAAAGAGTGACTGCCACCCCTCTCACTCACCTTCCTTCCCTAGGCATAGAGGTTTCGTTCTGTTGCAGTGGACCCACAGATAAATAACTTGCGCCTCACACTACAGCACCTGTGGTGACCGGGTGAACTGTTAATTATGAAATTTGGATATACCATCTGGACTAGCATTTGGCTGAGGACAGCTGAAGCTCTCAGTGCTTCTGAGAAAAACTATGAATATTTTTCTGCTAATTATTACACTACTTCCCAGCTGGCATTTCCTCATCTCTCCTCTGTGCCCCCTCAAACCCAAGCCCTTCAAGGTTGTGTCACGTCCCCCTTTCCACCGTGTGCTCACTGGCTTTTCAGTGCTTACTGTGAGTCCCACTTGCATTCATAGTCAGTTATTTTCTGTTATCTTCTTTTGTATTTAGTACAGGATTGCAGGATCTTAGTATGTAAATAAGACTCATAGTGATCCTCCTGTCTTCAGTCTCCCAAGCGCTGGTATGATAGGCGCACACTACCACGCCAGGTCTCAATAGCTGTCTCAGAGTGCCCTGGGGGCGAGATTAAACCTCATCGCTGCACCTCTCTAAGCAGGCACTTTGGTCCTGAGCTATCTGGCCGGCCTTTTCAGTTTTCTCTAATTGTTTCCCATCTACTAACTGTGAATAGAGCAGCTGTATAGTCCCTTACATTCCTTTTGATCCCTTATCCTCTTAGTATACTGAATGGCTATTCTTTGCACTCTGTATTTCATATATATTTCAGGACACTACCAACATTCAATTATTAATCTATTAACAAAGAAACCAGGACACATCGCTCTTTCCAAGTGACCCATGATCAACCAACCAGTGTGACCCTCCAAAAGACATTCAAGCATATAAAAGATGGAGGGGGGGAAGTTATGTAAATCTCCCAAAGATGTCGAATGTGTTTCTCAGTAAATATGTGGTATAAGTGGAGAACCTTTAATCACCCAGTGAAAGACTATTTTTACAGAACTGGAAGATGGCATCCAAGGATGCTCCATGATTTTCCAAGAAAGAGCCACCAGGTGACAGAAACAAGGTCTTCCCTTGCTCTCTTCTGTGCTTTCCCTAGGTGAGCACCCAAGCTGTTTCCTGAGCTGCGCTTGAATACTCCCGATCCTGGACCTGCAGTCATGCCCTCTGACTGGTGATCGCGATTGCACACTCAGGTCTGCCCCCCGGTCACCCGATTCTGTGCTGCTGTGCTGCGCCTCTCAGGTTCCCAGTTCCCCTCCAGCATCTCCAGCTAGAGCATTTCTCTGAGACTCAAGGGCATCCTTTCAGAAATTACTCTCATGTGAGCTAAGCCATATGTTTGCTCCCACCAAACTCTAATTTCTCTTGTAGTCTTCAATTTTTCTCAGGCACAGTTATGTGGTTACTGCTACCCTTCTAGTGAGAAGAGTCAGCCTCTCTCAGCACAGTGCCAAGCGGGCCAGTGGGGATGACTTCCTTGGCAAGAGCAGTCAGGCTAGCATTCGACTCTTTCAAGAGCTAGTATTAGTCTTTTCTTCCTCCAAAGCCAGAGGAAAAAGGCCTTCCTTCCATTTAAATGAGTGCTAAAACTCTGCCCTTCTAGACTCTTTTGGGTGGCTCGTCGTTCACGCTGGAGTTCTGATCCTCAGAGTCAGGAGGTTAGATGCAGGTTGCTTGTGTGGGTCTCCAGGGGGAGATGTTCGGTCTCATCACAACTTAACCCTTAGCATTTCATTTTTGTCCTTTTTAATCATTAAGTTAAGATACACAAACCATGAAATTGTATAGTTTGATGGTATGACAGGATAACACAAGGTTTCAATGTGTGAGTGAATTGTGTTTAAGTTGCCTGAAATGTATCTGTCTCCTACAACATTTATCATTTCTTTGTGGTACAAACTTTCAGAATCATTTCTGCAGTAGTACATATTTCAAAGACTTTCTTTACAATCTGACAGTCACTTCTCAGGTGCTGTTACTGCTGTTAGCATAATAAAGTACAAATATGTGAAAAAATACATTAAAGCACCTAACAAGACATGGCTCAGAAAATATGGCCAGTAAATGATAGCTACCTTTTTTATCTCACTCTATTCATTCTGCATGGGAAAAAGCTCCAAATTATGTATTTTGCCTGATCTGATTATGTATTTCTCATTCTCCATGGGTGAGATACAAGCTATTAATGTAGTAAAAAGAATGACAGAAAGCAAAGTGGAAGGGACTTGTAAGAGACACATAACTCATTTGGTAGTCATGTATCACGTGTTATTGCAGGACTCTGGCTCCACGTTCCCTCTGCTTCAGGGGGTCACATTAGCTAGGCTAAGCCAGGAACACAACCAACTTACAGCTATCTGAATATATTTCACTCAAAAACTCTTCTCCCTTCATTCTCAGTGAGAAAAAGAATAACAAAACACATCTTGCACAAACATATAGAGTATGGCACCCTCAACCAGCACCAAACTGAAGCCTAAAAGATAAATATCACCTCCTCTTTCCACAAAGAAGCAACAGCCGCCTCATTCCCCGGCTAGCAGGCATTTCCTCTGCTCATTATCTTCCTTGCAGGGAAATTAAAATGCACAGCCCAGTGAGTCTGGTTTGACCTGGTATGGCGCCCACTGTGAGGAGGCAGACCCCGCCAGAAAGACATGGAGGGAGCCTGCTGGCCCAGGTAGCTGTGCTGCCCGGTATTCGGAACTGCAGGTCTTTGGGCCGGCCAAGATGACAAGCTTGGGGAAAGCTGTGGTGCAGCTCTTTCATCACAGCAAACACAGAGGCCTGCAGAAGCAGTTAGAAGGAAGCCCCACTTTGCAGCTCTTTCTTCCAGGTCAGAGGGTGCAGCCTGCAGTGTAACATGGGAGGACTCTGAGCTGCATCCTCTTCCTGAACCTCATGCCACTGTGTCAGCCTCTGGAGAAGTCAGCCTCCTTTCCTCATAGATCTCACCTCCAAACCTCATTCCAAAGCACGTAGAGAGCAAACCTTGCACCCTGGATGTACTTAAGTACAAGTAGTTCATCCTCCTTGGCCAAATAGCAGCATCTAAAGCAGTGGAACAAAGAAAAGGTTGAGGCACTGGAGAGACATTCTGAAAAGACGGTTGCTTTCCTTGGTGGCCTTGATTTCTGCAGCTCATCGCAATCTCAGAGTCAAAGTTCCCTGAAGTTCCTTTGAAGGGGAAAAGAAGCTAAAGAGTGCAGAGGTTGTAGCTTAAAGAACCCTGGTTTTAAATGGTAGCATGGGCAACCTGAAAAGCCACATGATAAACTTCAGAAGGTGTTATTTTTCTCAAGATACCATGAAATCTGAAAACACAAAACTAAACAAAAAACCCAAGGGGCTAGAACGCCAAAACCTTGTCCAAGAAAATTTTTTCTATGAGCTAAAGCATTAAGGCCTCACTCCCAAACAAATGGCTCACATACAGTAGATACCTACATGCCCATGTTTAGGCTGGTGCTATTTATAGTAGCTGAGTACAATAGAAATGTGTTGAGGTTCAAACTTCAAAACATGCACATGTATGTACATGTATGTGTGTAGCATGTGTAACAGTACTGACTAAAAATTTAACTTGTAAGCAGGATTCTTAGCTCTGAAGCTGTTCTTTCTGAGCTATAATCAAGCACTAATGACTATCCCTATCCCCACCAGCTTTTCAACTCCAAAGTCACTGTCCTCTGTTGCTTAGCTCTCCTACAGAGATATTCCTGAGACTGCTTATATGGTCCTGTGTTGCTCTACTTCTCTATTCTTTCAAGCTTTTCAAAATAATTTGATCCCAGAGTATGCACCATAAGCTTATCTGTTTCTTTCACTCTTATCCATAGGTAGCTGCACTTTCAGAGATAAAGGAATTTTTTTTCAGGATTCTGAATTGAAAGACAGAACACAGAGTCACATCTTCTTTTCAGGGATGCAACTAACTTAATTACCAAAATAATTCTCCAAAAGATTCTGAGCTCAAGATCTCCACATCTTAAAAATTTACAGTATTTTGAAACATTTTGCAGGAAAACAAAGAAGAGAATGTAGTACCCTAAAAGATAGGCAGAAAAGGGCTGTAGGGAGAGTGGTCTTTTAAATGTTTTAGGAAAGGTTATTTTGCACTTATTATTCTATGTTTCTTCAAACTATCAGTCAAATGTAATGTGAAAATAAAGACATCACTTATACAAAAGTGCATAGAAAGTTTACCTCCTGCATACCTTTTCCAAGGAAGCAATTTGAAGATATACTCCAACAAAGTGTGAAATCCAAGAAAGAAAGAGCCTTGAGCTATTAACAATCTCTGCAAATGACTCAAAGTCCAATAAAAATAAATCAGAGGCTGACAGCAATGTAGGCAACCAATAAAGCAATTGCTCCAAATTAAAATGAAAACTTTTCAAGCAGGAGAAAGGAATTGATCCTATTCAAAGAGTGGGAAGAGCAAGAAACAATGAAGCCATAATGATACAAAAAGGCTTCATTTTTTTTCCTCATAATTAGAAAACCTGGCAAAAGGGGTTGTCTGAAAGGAAAGCTATGGCCAAACATGAGACAAACTAAACTGTAGCAAAAGAGAGTATTTTTAAAGGCACCACATAAAAGGACTTAGAGGAAGTATACAATATTTCCTTAAAATGTGTAGTGATAGAAAATATAAGTATTTTTATTGGAGGTCATCTGTGAGAATTTCCACACAGAAAAATCAGTGATCTTTGAGAAGTTCTCCCTTTTTGTAGACAGAGTATTTAAAGCAATCAAAGAAGCATATGTGTTAAAATTTTCCCTAAAAGAGTTCCAAATTTCGGATCTGAAGCAACAAGTGTACAGAGTAGTAGTTTCCAATACAGGCATAAAAGATGATTGAAATACAAATAGGTGTCTGTGTGGTTTTGCTCTTCAGTGTTGTTATTAAAAGAACTGAGAAACTGACTCACAATCAGGCCCTTCAGCCAGTGAAGAACGACCAAAGGCCTTCTATTTTCACTTCTAGAGGGCCTTGCACTTGTGCGCTGTGGCCCATTCCATGGATCGTACACACAAAACTCTAAATCATGTACTTCCTGGTCCAATGGCTACTTAACCATATCAGCCAATCCTCTCTATCCCTAGGACATGTCTTGGGGTTCCAGGAGCAACAAGGAATAAAACCTCTTCTCTAAATTCTCTCTGATTTCGAGGAAGACAATGGGGATAAAAGTGGTAAGTCTGATATATTTCTGTTATTCCAGTCCACTTATTAAAAAATAAAAAATTAGCGGCAGGGGAGATGGTTCAGTGGAATAAGCACTTCCCTAGCAAGCACAAGGGCTGAGTTCAGTCCCTGGTTCTGCCAAAATAAAATAAATAAAAGTAAAAAATTAGAACTTCACCACTGGATTTGAAATTACCTTCCATTTGACAAAGTGCAGAAGAATCTATGATAATTCTGCAACAGAATAATGTCATCAACCCCACCAATGTATAGCTAAGTAGCAGTTACCAGAGGTTTGGAGGGCAAGGTGTCAATCAATGCAGGAGGGGTCAGAAGGATTACAGAAAACATAATCTCTCAGGACCAGAAGAGAATACAGAGATGTGCTAACTTCCTGGCCTACGGGTGGGGACTCTGTGTCAAGAAACACTTGGACAACAGCCCCACAAATATGAACGCAGTGAGGTTGCAGGGTTAGAGAGAGGTCAGGAGGGAAAGCAGTCTGGTGTGGTAGAAGCAGCACACAATGCATCAGGGAGGCGCAGCTCACCCTGGCTTTGCAGTGCACTGTTTGAGTGATTTGCTCCAGCAGTAGAGCCTTGTTCTCTTCTATGACTCAGGCTGCTGACAGCCATATCTCAAGCAAGTAAGTACAGAGTTGCTAGAGTGCAGGTTGTTCACAGAGCCTGGCTGTTTTCCTTCCCCACACCCCAATGACTCCTTAAACTTCACTCTGTGTCCTTGATATACCTGCCCATGGCTCTCCTTAGCTGTGGCAGGTGAGTACCATGCCCACCCCTGCCTCATGCCTTTCTTCAGCCACCTCATGTTTCCCTCCTGCTATGTCACAAGTGTTGCCTCGACTTCCAGAGCTTTATGTAAAGCTTAGGATCAAGGGGTGCAATGTTTTGAAAATTTTGCAAGAAAACAAGGTGTGGATCAGGCAAGCCTTTAAAGGCCTTGCTCCCCCTAGCCAGCTCCCCCTGCTCCAGGGCACAGGGTCTCTCCACCATTTTGCTCCTTGCTGCATCCCTTCAGGGTTGATGGCAGCAGGGGTTGCGTTTTGTCAATTTATAGGAAAGACTGGAGCTGCAGGTGCTTTGGATCATGACCTCTCTGTAGACTTAGAAATTCCCCCTATAAATATGTTCCTTACAAAGGCTTTATGATACAAACCATTCAAATTTTTCCCAATATTGACAGTCTCAAAATCTTAGGATAATTTTTCTGTTTAAATATCATGGCCAATGAATATTTTCTAGTTGCTGTTCTGTGAAAAGCTTGACTCACTGGTTCAGCCAGTGTCATTTCACCTCACTGTCCATGTCCCTGAGCAAAGGTCATGCAGAACGCACCATGGTGGTGACATCAAGCCAGATGGCTGCTTGCTCCTCAGGGCCAGACGAGGAAGGGGAATTTAACCCTACTATCCACAAAGAACACAGAGGGTGCAACTTAAAATTAATGCCTGTGTATATACAGCTGTTTTCCCTTCTTTTCTTTACTTTCTCCTTTCTCTCAGCCCAGTCCTTCCTTCCCTATGAATAGTTTCTTTCCCTTTCACAATACCTGTCAGATTTCAGCTACTTTTTAAGGTTCTTAGACTAGGGATACAGTATGATATTCCTGATTTTTGTTGGTCTATTAAAAAAAGCAGCTAGTACTTAAATTTTTCCTGTTTTTAATATTTTGACCAATTTTGCATGCTCATATCTGATCATATAAACTTGAAGACAACAATATACAACAACCATTGTTGAATTTCTATCATTTTGTTTAATGAAATTCTGTATCAAAGGGCTGGGGAGATAGCTCAGTAGAATAAGCACTCCCCTGGCAAGTGCAATGACTTGAGTTCAATTCCTGGGTCCACAAAAAAAAAATTCTGTATCATTTCTAATGTGTTTTTTAATGTTTTTATTATCTTTAAAAAATAAATAATAGTAAACTAGGAAATTAGCAAAAACAATAAAAAATAAATACAATGAAACCTGAACATGAAGTAATTGTGCATGTCATCCAAGACCTGAGGGCCCTACCCCTGAAGCACACATTCCCAGATTCTCTTAATTTTGCATACCACCTTACTAAGTACCTATATGCAGTCCTAGAGGTGAAACCCAGAAGCACATTACCACTAAGGTTGTATTCCTGGACCTTCTTCCATTTCTTTTTTATATTAATTTTATTGAGAAAGAAGTAGCAATGAGACAGTTTCAAAATAGGTTAGCAGGACAGCTACAATAATTAATACATTGCATATTGTTGTCTTTGTAGTAGTTATTCATAGTACAAGATGCAGACATGATATCTTGTTTAAACACTATTAGTTCAACACTTTCTTCTCATCGAACTAAGAGAAAGCAGCTGTGTATCTATGCCATTTTGTGTACACCATTCACTACAAAATGGTCCTTCATTTATACCCCCCTTTTTGTTTTCTTTTGTCAGAGATGGTTATTCTGTTGTTATTCATATATTGCAGGTGCATGAATTCAGCAAAATAATCCAATATAGTCCAGTATTCTATAATAGTAGTGGGTTATCCGCATGACTGGCAATGTCAGAAGTTGTTGACTTGAGCCTTTTACAGTTCAGCATATTAATATGGCTTCACTTTTTATACCTGGACCTTCTTATATTTCATGGAACGAGTCTCACTTTGTTGGCCAGGATGGACTCAAAATTGTGATTCTTCTGCCTCAGCTCCTTAGATAGCTAGTATGACAATGTGTATACCATGGATGGCTCTTTCGCTGCCCTTTTGTATTTCCTCCTACTGTCTTATCTCAGGACATTCCCTGGCACTGTCTGCATTCCCCAACATTTCCCTGCATTGGACCCTAATAAGGGCCACTGAGCTCTTTGGGCCAGTCCTACACCTGGCCCACTTGGGGCCAACCCACATATGTCCCATCATGGCTGTCCACTTCATCCTGCTTTCACTCACTTGGGATGCAACTCTCCCACCTGCATGAGAACCAAATACAAACAGGAAGATTGCACATTCCTACTATAGTAGGGTGTTTTACAACCTGCACAAATGTGCATACGAGCCCTGTGCTGATCCAAAGCTTCAGGACTTATTTCTTGCTCTCTGGAGAGAAGCAGCTTTGCTGTCACCAATCCTTGTTCATCACAATCCGTAGAACTGTAGTTACAATAGTTGTTTAAGTGCTCATGCTACACTCACACAAGTGGGCTCAGAGGGGGCTGGGGAGATGGCTCAGTAGAATAAGCACTTCCCTGGCAAGTGCAAGGGCCTGAGCTCAATCCCCTGTTCTGCCAAAACAAACAAGCGGGCTCACATTGGTGGGTCTGGCCTCTCTCACTCGCTGCTGAGCCACATGTGGAGCACTCCTGCCTCACCCTCCCAAGCAGCTGTCTCTGCAGGCATGCACCTCCCTAACACATTAAATTTTTAATTTCAATATGATGTACACTGGTGCCTGGGATGCTTAGCAACTAGCATGGCCAGAGGGATCCAGGTGCCTGACCCATCCCCTTACACCTTAGGACAGGCACCCAGCTCAGGAAGTGCTTGGGACTTAGAAACAGGCTGTGCCACTGGAAGCTAGGAGCCTGACTCACCTCTTTACATAGGATGAGCACCTGGAACCTGGCAACTGGCCTGGCCAGAAGAACACGGTGCACTCAAACAAGGGCAAACACTTGGTGAACAAACTCCCAACTTATGAATTGTTCAGTTATATGATTGCGGACTTTGTTCCTGGGTCTAAAGTACAAAAATAATAGTTACCAGCAGTAGTCAATTTCTAAATTTTGTTTTATGTTGTCATTGTTGCTCATTTTATGCTGTAGCTAGGATGTCATATCTGTATTAATCACTTGTTCTCCCTTGCATAACAATATTGGAAGTGTTGAAGCAATGACCTCACCACAACCCCTACACCTAAGGACAGTGCATAGTGCCAGATGGAAACCAGCAACCCACTCCAAAATAACTGAGAAGGCAGGATCTCAAGACACACACAGGCACACACACACACACACACACACAGAATCTCCAACACAGAGAAGATAACTCTAGAGAACAGGCTCTTCCTAGAGTGGCCTTGAAAATACTGATATAGATAACTATGATCAAAATTTCACAAGAATTATGACAGAAATAAAACAAAGAGTTCTTTAAAAAAATAAAGAGTTCTTTCTGAAATATGAAATGATAAGACAAAGGAACAAAATGCAATCTCAGGACTCCAAGCCACCCAGATGAAGTCCAGGAGACATCAACACAGAAGAAGTAGGCAGTCACACACCTTAACATTTTTGGAATGAAACTCTGATGGAGAGGCTCGGTTGGAACCAACAGTGAAATGAAAGAAACTGAAATAAAGAACTCCAGACAGGTATAGAGAAAATCAGACCGGAAATAACCGCTCGGATTAAACAAAGAAATTATAACCATAATTAAATAATTGCTGAATATATGTAAAGACACAGATTTACAAAATAAAGGAACATAGAAAAATGATGATGACATTGAATGAATGATATAGGAAAGAATTGGAATACATAAAACAGATTCAAAGAAATATCCAAGGTCTGGGAAGATAACTTGTTGGTCTAGGCACCTGCCTGGCAAGTGCAAGGACCCAGGTTAGATCCGTGGTACCACAAGCTGTGCTGCCCCCAGAACACTGGGTGAGCCACATCAGCCACCAAAACAAGGCATGGTAACACACGCCTGTCATTCCAGTGCTGGATGATATAAATAAATGAATAAATAATTTTTAAATTTCTTTTTTAAAAAGAGATATCCAGAAAATTAAACTTCCATTAAAAATTGGCAAAATCATTTGAATGAAACTGAAGATAGATTTTTCAGACCCTGAAGAGCCAGTCAGTTAGCTCAGTGGACTAAAGAGCCTGCTCAGGCAAAGCTCAGCAGCCCGGTGTGCCATGCCAGTCCCACCCCCAGAGCATGCTGAGACAGAGATTGAGACTGGGCATGGTGGAGTATGCCTATAATCCCAGTACTTGGAAGACTGAAAACAGGAGAATCACTAGGAGTCCAGTCTACATAGCAAGACCCTGTAGACCCTGTACTACATACATTAAAAGAAAAACAAAAGATTTTCAAACCTTGATGATATCATTGCAGCTAGTGACCATGGAAGTAATGATCTCTGAAAAATAACAAGAAACAAAGAAGTAATAATTCAACAACTGCAAGATGATTCAAAGATGAACAACATAAGATTGATAGGTGTCAATGAAAAAGGGGTCAACACAAGTGATACAAAAAGACTATTTGTAGAACTAATAGCAGAAAACTTCCCTAGCATAGGAAAACAATCTCATAGAGTGATACAAATAGAACTAACAACAGCACTAACAAAAATAAATCTACACACACAATACAATAATAAAGATCCCAGAAATTCAGTACAAAAACAACATATTAAAAGCTGTAAGAGCAAAGAAAAAGATCACTTATAAAAGAAAGCCCAGGGGCCAGGGAGATGGCTCAGTAGAATAAGCCCTTCCCTGTCAATCGCAAGGGTCTGAGTTCAATCCCTGGTTCCACAAAAAAAAAAAAAAAAAAAAAAAAAAAAAAAAAAAAAAAAAA
>PVKA01005925.1:8195-60521 GCA_004027165.1 Ctenomys sociabilis | reverse complement strand
ATTTATGTACCCAGCAAAACCGCTTTTCAAAATTAAGAGAAATAAGACAGGCCCACAGCAAAGATCAACTGAAGAAAATGATGACCACCAAACCATCCTTACAAAAAATACTGAAATGCTGGAAAAAGAGAAAAAGGACCACAATTGCAAGAGCAAAGCAGAAAAAAATCACCAAACAGGACAAACAATTCAACATACAGGAAAAGGAGGGAAACAACAATAAGAAACTAACATGACAAAGAAAAACCAATACAGATCAGTTATAACGATCAATGTAAATGGCCTCTATTTACCAGTGAAAGAAATAGACTGAAAGAATGGATCAAGAAATTAAATCCACCAATATGCTTTGTACAAGAAACACATTTAACTAAATAGGAAATGCAAGAGACTGAAAATCAAAGGATGTAAAACAATACTCCATGTGCCAGGAACTCAGAAAAAAAGTAGGGGTAGCTATTCCGTTCTCAGACAATGTCATTTTCAAAACAAGAATGATAAGATGAGATGAAGAGGGTCACTACATACTTATTATGGCAGAATTTCAAGAGGAAGAGATAACAATCATAAATATGTATGCATCAAATATGGCAGCACCCAAGTATGTAAGACAAATTTTAATGGATATGAAAAATCACATAACAAATAACACAATTATAATAGGAGACCTTAACATGCCATTATCTCAAAGACATAGGGCAAGTAGATCAAGGTATCTATGACAGACTAACAGCCAACAGCATGTTAAATCTACAAAAACTGAAAGCTTCCACTCTAAAGTCAAGTACAAGACTAGGATGTATACTATCACCAAACCTAGTTAATATAGTTCTGGAAACATTAGCCAAAGTAATTAGACAAGAGAGAGAAATTAAAGGAATAACAATCGGAAAGGAAGAAGTTAAATTATCAATATTCGTGGAAAACATGATACTCTACATGGAAACCCCCCCAAAAAAAATCTGAGGATCAATGGAACAGATTAGAAAATGCAAAAAAAAATTGCAGACACACTCAGTCACCTTGCCTTTGACAAAGGAGTGAAATGTGTTCACTGCAAGAAAGATAGACTCTTCTATAAATGGTGTAGGAAAAATTGGCTTTGCCCATGACAAAAACTAAAACTAGATCCATTCTCTCATGATGCACTAAACTAAAATTAAAGTGGATTAAATATCTGAATATTAAAATAGAACTACTAAATCTACTGGAAGAGAAACTAGGTAAATTTCTTGACACATTGGTAGGTAGAGAATTCATGAACAAAAACCAGACTGCATGGAAAATATTTCAGAGAATCAGCAACTGGGACCTCATCCTATTTTGAAAAGTCTGAAGATCAACAGAAATTATCAGCAGAGTGAAAAAAAAATCCAAAAATTGGGAAAAATTTTAGCCAACATTCCATCAGACAAAGGAATTCCATCTAGAATTTATAAAGAATTAAAAAGAAATAGGCCAGAAGTCCCACCCAACACAGCTATTCCTCTTCTGTGTATTTTCCCAGAAGAACTGAAAATATTGTACCATAGTGGTATATGTGCACCCATGTTTATAGCAGCACAATTTCTTATAGCTAAATATTGGAAGCAACAATAATGCTATTACTGAGAAATGGATAAAAAAGATGTAATATTTTTATACAATGCATATTACTTACTTACAAAGATAAACTCAAAGTTTTTTTTTTATTGAAGAACAAATAGCAATGAGACAGTTTCAAATCAAATTAATAGGACAGGTTCAATAATTAATGCATTGCAACATACCGAAAACTAAAACTTGACTCAGCTCTATCACCATGCACTAAGTCAAAATGGATGAAAGATCTAAACATTAAAACAGAAACACTCAATCTCCTGGAAAAGAAAGTAGGAGGAACTCTTGAAGACATAGGGGTAGGTAAAGAGTTCGTGAATAAACATATATTCCCACGGGAAGCACTTGAAAGAACAACTGAGATCAACTTCTTAAGGAGCTTCTGCATGTCAAAAGATATTGTCAACAGAGTGAAAAGACAACCCACAAACTTTGAAAAAATCCTAACTAATAAGCAATCAGACAGAGGACTACTGTCTAGAATATATAAAGAACTAAGATATAACAGGGCCCTCAGATTTAAAGACCCAATTCAGAAATGGGCAAATGAGATGAATACACACTTCTCAGAGGACAAAATTAAAGAAGCAAACAAATATATGAAAAAATGCTCCACACCGCTAACCATTCATGAAATGCAAATAAAAACAACACTGAGATACCATCTCACTCCAGAAAGAATCGCTATCATAAGGAAATCAACCAACAACAGATGTTTGAGAGGTTGTGGAGAAAAGGGAACGCTTCTCCACTGCTGGTGGGAATGTAGAATGGTACAACCATTGTGGAGGTCAGTGTGGAGACTCCTCAAAAGAGTAGGACTAGAAATCCCATTCAAGCCAGCTATCCCCCTACTGGGAATTTTCCCAAAGGATCTGAAAACATTGTGTCATAGAGATATATGTATACCTATGTTTATAGCAGCGCAATGTGTGATAGCAAAATCTTGGAAACAACCAAGATGTCCATCACATGAGGAATGGTTGAAAAAGATGTGGTATTTCTATATAATAGAGTATTACTCAGCTATTAAGAATGATGAGTTTGAAGCATTTATACTGAAGTGGATGCCACTTGAACATATACTCATAAGTGAAATAAACCAGATACACATGTGTAAATATCATATAGTCTCCCTAGTATAACAAGCAAAAAGCAGAAATACAAAAGGAAACATACAACAACAACTAAAATCAATTGCGTCTGATAAGGCAAAGTGAATGGCATAGGATACTAATCAGCTTTTCTTCTGGATGGTTAACAACCTAAGTTCACAAATCAGAGTTGGAGAAATAGAAGAATCACAAGGCCAGCCAACATTTTGGCTCTATCTTTTCAAGGTCAGCGAAGACTCAGGACTTAGGAGGACCTGTACTGCAACATCATGAAACACAGTTGAGCTCCAAATTTTCTGAACAAGGAGATTATGGAGTCACAGAGGAAAGTGATTGAAGTTCTATAGTGTGCCTGGGGAGAGTCACATGGAGAGAAAACTTTCTCTCAGGCTCTCTCTGAGAGCAAACTGGTCAAGCATTGGCTGTGACTCATCCACATGGATGACAAAGACAAAGGATCCACAGAATAATGTACAGGACTACAAGATAAACCCTGAAGGAACTTCACTGACAACATAAGAAACATAAAGTACATGCACTGGTATATAAGTCTTGCTCTATCGAGGTCTTAACCATTCAGCAGAAAAGTATAAAAATAAAGTATACATTGCAAGGCCATAATATTAAGCTGAGCTGTAAATGGCTATGGTCGACAACTTCTTTGAATAACTCACTATTGTTGTGGAATGCTGGACTGTGTTGGATTGTGTTGTCGAGTTCAAGCACCTAAGTTAGTTGAATGACAATGGAGTGCCCACCTTTGACAGGTGCAGACAAAGGAAGGGGTATAGAAAGAAAAAATCATGATGTGTGTGTATAGACGGTACAGTTGGGATAGATAATGCTGTGCTTCTACATAATCCTATGAGAGGCAAGATCTGCACTAATGGTTGTTGGACAGGATATTATGTCGGCTTCTAGTACTATGGTCATCCACTAGGTAAATCATTATTGAATTTTTGATATAATCCAGGTATAAAAAATAAGATAAGTAAACAGCTACACTCTTAGTTTACTGAAAAGAGACGTCTGCTATAATAATGTCTGTAAGTATAATATCACGTATGCACCTTGTACAATACCAAAAAAGTATGAAAACAGTTTGCAATGTATTAACTTATCGAATCTGTCTTGTTAAGATGTCTTAAAACTGTCTGATTCATATTTGTACTTCAATAAAATAAAAAATAAATAATTAATTAAAAATAATAGTTAATGCATTTCAAATTGTTTTCATAATGGTTTGTTGTTGTACAAGGTGCATATATGATATTCTACTTACAGACACAATTAGAGCAAATGTCTCTAATCAATGAATTAAGAGAATGTAGCTGTATACTTAACTTAGTTTTTAAAGCTGAATTACATGGTTACCACTAGGACTGTACTCATAAGTGAAAAAAATATCAGACCTATATATGTGGAAACAGCACATTGTAAGAAGATGAGTAAATAAAATCTGAAAGCTACAACAAATACAGTAAAATGGAAAGAAACTGCTCAAAAGGAAGAAATGATTAAGATGAGGGAAAGGAGAAAAGAAAAAAGGAACAGGGGAAACGCATGAATGTATATATAAAGGATAGCTAAGATGATTGTAGTACTAATGTTTACTGATTTATTAGAGGAAGTAGTTAATGCTTAACATTTTTATTTTGACCAATTTTAGTTACTTTTATATGTAAATCTGAGCAACTACTTTGATGACAACAATATGCAATATAACCACCATTGTTGAATTCCTATCATTTTTATTTAAAAAACAACAGTACCTTTTCTAATGTCTTATCTATTATTTTTATTCTTTTTTAAAACAATGTAGGGGCCAGGGAGATGGCTCAGTAGAATAAGTGCTTTCCTGGCAAGTGCAAGGGTCTGAGTTTAATCCCTAGCTCCACCAAAAAGTAAAAAAATAGATAAATGTAAGAAAGATCTACATTAAAAATACAAAAGAGAATTATGTTTCATTCTTGAATAGTTCAAAATTCAAGTAAAATTGGTCTAAATAAAAATTTTAAGCATTAATTACTCCCTCTAATAAATCAATAAAAATTAGTACTATAGGAAAAAATTGAAGATGGAAGAGGAGGAGGACAGGAAGAAGAAGAGGGAAAGGAGGGGAAGATGAAGAGGAAGAGGAAGGAGAAAGAGGAGGAGGAGAAGACAAAGAAGAAGAAAAAAGAAGAAGAAGCATGTCTGCATTTTGTACTATGAGTAATTACAAAGACAATAATATACAATGCATTAATCATTGTAATTGTCCTACTAACCTGTTTTGAAACTGTCTCATTGCTATTGCTTTCTCAATAAAATTATAGAAAAAGAAACAAGGAAAACTAATGAAGTTTAAAAAGGAACAGTTCAATTGTAATTATTTACAGATGACATGATAGTCTACAAGAAAACCAAAAAAATTTCAACAAAAGGCTTCTAGATTTAATGACCAGATTCAGTCATATGATTGGATACAATGTGAGTTGGTGGGTTTTGAAGACAGGGCACCTTACATATGAACCGCAAAAATAGAGTTCATACTTTAACATATTTGCAGGATGTGCTCGGTCTGTTTGTTATACAGTCTGGCAGTGTATATTAGCATCACGAGGATGTTAGAGATATCAAAAATTATTTGGTGAAACAAGATGTTGAAAATTATTCATTGTAATAAATAGCTTGAAAATTATTTATTGAAGGAAAATGTCAGGAAGCATCAACTTGCAAATGGACAAAACAGCACTTTAATAAATGTTTTCAGAAAAAAAGAGGAAGAAAAAGAGGAGGAGGAGGGGAGTACTTGTCTTTGCAGATACCAAACCTTAAAATGGGAGGTAGTAATACAACCCAGACCTTTGCACCTGCCAGAAAGGGGCTCTGTCTCTGAGTTATATCTCCTTTCCAAAGGCTAATGTGATTAAACAGTGCGCTAAGATTGCCAGTAGAAAATAAGGATACTAGAATAAATAGAAATTGGGGAATAAATATGAATATATATTGATTTGATTTATTATAATGGTAGGCATTTCAGGTTGATAAGTGACAGAGAACTAAGGCCTATCCAATCAGTAACACTTGGAAAATTAATTAAAACTTAACATTCACATTTAACAAAATATAAAGTGAAGTGCTTACCTACTGGTGATCCCAAAATCAACTCCAAATTTCTCATACCTATATAGGGCTGAGAGTATAGCTCCCTGGAACAGTGCGTGCCTGGCAAATGTGAGGTGCTGAGTTAGATTCCTGGTACATCCCCTAAAACAATAATATATGAACATTTTTAAAGACATTTGAAATTTTCAAATATTACACAAATACTTGAACAATAAAAATTAAGGTATAAAAATGTTAGCATAAAAAGTAAAAAGAAAATGAAAACAAAGTGTCACTGGAATTGAGCTTTGAGCATGAATGTCTTAATATTTTTGTAGCAGAAAAGGTCTGTCCAGAAATGATGTCTGTAGAAGGAGAGATAAAACTACAAATGCAGAGCCTCGGTGAAGCAGCTGCCTGTGTCGCATCTCTTGGGTCAGCGCGATGCCACATATCAGCCCCCTGGAGTGAGCAGCACAGGTCTTTTTGGCTTCAGTGCTCAAGATCCTTTTTAAACTCACAGTTTCTCCTGGTCATGTTTTGTTGTTGTTTTTTTTGTTTTGTTTTGTTTTGTTTTTTTCAGATACAGGGTCTTGCTATGGAGCTCCAACTCACAGTGATTCTCCTTACTCAGCCTCCCTAGTGCTGGGATTACAGGAGTGCACCACCGCACAGCACTCCCAGGGCTCTAGGGCAGGCTCTGCATGCCCCAGGTTCTGGAGCCAGCATTGCCTGCTGCACCAGGAATCGAACTGAGGTCCTTGTACTTGTCAGATAGATGCCTAGACTGCTGAGCTATCTCCACAGCCTTCTCCCAATCAGGGAGGAAGCTCTGAAATGGCCAGAGACACAAAGGAGTCTCAGGTCTTAGCTCTGGAGTCCAACTTCCCCATAGGGCAGCAGTGCAGACAGGTCCAAAGCCTACATGGTAAGAAAGCCAGCATTAACCAGAGGGTCCTTGGAGAGCCACACTGCAGTAGAATCCTGCAGGCTGGCAGGCAAGATAAGAAACAGAAATTCTAAACTCAAGTTTCCTGTCCAAGCGAATCTGGTAGAGAGCTCCTGGCTCGCTTTTTGTACTCTATGAGCTACCTGATCCGCTGTTTTACTCATTCCTTTTTAGGGTCATTGGCTTATATTTATTTTCAACAAGAGACGGATTATCTTTAGTTATCCTAACGTAAATTGTTTTATATAGATCGTCAGTTTATCAATCAGTTACTAATTTAGTAGAAAGGTTATGTCTTAACTCAAAGGTAAATTACTCAGTGAAGTTTTCATGGCTCCTGAGTTCAAAAGCTACACGTTTATCATGCAAGCTCACACTCCCTGTTTTACTGCTTCCGTGGCACCTGTAATAGTGGCAGGCACTCCACAGAACACCTGCTGCCACAGGCAAGCAGAGCCCTCTCTGTTCACACACGAGTCAGGCTGCCCCTGCATCACCCCAGCAGGAGAGATTCAGACATGAGGGTTTATTTTGTTTATTTTTAAAGAATACAAAATAGTGATAGGAAAAAAAAGCATTAAAAATGATACAATATTTTACTAAACTAAATAATAGGAATTCACCAATGGTTCCTGTATCGCTTGATGCTAGATAGGCAGTGTTGGTCACTAACAATGAACCAGTGGTTTGTGTTGTAGTTTAAATGTTAGGTCTCTAACAATTTCACCATCACTGATTTATAACCTTAAATATGATGGCATTTAATTTATTTGTATATCTTATTTAATGTTTTTCTCTGTATGTCTGTCTCTGTCTCTTTGTTCTCTCTCTCTTTCTCTTTCACACACACACACACACACACACACACACACACACACACAATGAGAAAAAAATTTTGCCTTCTTTATTCAATATTGTTTTCCCAAAAGCCAAATGCTAGATATAGTTGTAAGAACACCTAATATTATCTGGAAAACTGAATTCAGGATAAGATGAAAAATCTCTGCTCCCTACCAGTTAGCCTCGCTCTAAGAAGCTTAGTTGCTAGACAACTAAGTAGTTGTCTAGCAGTTAATTTAATTTTTTTTTTTCTTTGCGGAACCAGGGATTGAACTCAGGCCCTTGCACTTGCCAGGGAAGTGCTTATTCCACTGAGCCATCTCCCCGGCTATCTAGCAGTTAATGTATGATCCTACTTTCATGCGTAATTCAAAGTAGTTCTTGATAGCCTCTCTGGTTATTTATTCAGCTCAGAAAAATTTGTAGATGTGGCCCTGGCAGTGTATTATGGCAAGAGAGTCCTCTTCAGTAGGAACTTCACTGTGAAAACCTGGCATTCGGTGAAAGTCTGTTTTAGAATACCGAAGGGACAGGAACACCCTACCAGAGGAGGATGCCAGGGTGGTCCTTCATGGCTTTGGGAAACCACCATTTGCGCAGGAAGGGATTGCTAGGGATGAATTCATTGACATTGCATCTGCCTTTAAAAATACAGTAAAGGCTAATGAAATATCTCAGTGGCTTAAGGGCCTGCTTTGGCAAGCTCAGGGGCCAGTGTTGGATCACCAGTCCTGCATGCTGCAATAGCTCAGCCCCTGGGGCCTACTGAGCTGGTGACAGAGTCTGGGCTTGGTAGTGCATGCCTGTGGTCCCAGTGCTGGGGAGGCTGAAAATAGAAGGATCACCATGAGTCTGAGCTACACCATGAGACACTGCTCAAAATGCATAAAAATAAGAAATAAAAAAGAATACAGTACTGTCATTGGCTTGTCCAGTCTGAGAAGTATGTAAGTGAAATTTAGATACTCTTTTTCATTTGGGATAATGAAGCTTCAGATTAAACCCTATCTCAGCCCTCTCAGGTAAGAAACACATCTATCTAGGACCCAGGGCAAGTTCAGCACATCCATCACTTTCCTAGAAGATGTGCAAGAGCTTGTCCCATTAACAAGAAGAAAGCTTCCAAGATCTGAAAACATAAAATGAAGGCCCCATTTTATCCACCGGTGTCCAATGTCATTCTTACTGAAGGATGATGCCAAGCTTCCTCAGAAGGCAGAAAAGCAAAGGGCATATGTGGTTAGGAAACTCATTCTAAGGACTGAGGTCAGAATAAGGGATTGAAACCACCCGGAGGCTGTTTTCCTCTAACACAAATATTTGATCGAAACTTCACTTTCTAGATTTTGCCTGGAAACTGCTAGGTCCCTGCAGATCCGTGCAAAATCCCAGGGGAAGCTCCCAGTTCTCTGGCAGACTTACTTAGCATGTACCACCTGGGTGAGTCAAGGAGCTATGTAAATTACTCACTGTTTTTATTTTACTCCTGCTGAGCTTCTTGGGGGCCTTCCTGGGTTTGTTATGCTCTGAAATATGGAGCTTTAATGGCCTGCTAGAAAGTGCCCACACATGTCGGGAGGTGGCTACTTGCTCTGCTGGCTATAAAAAACAGTGTTAATGGGCTCCAAAGGGGGCCCTTAGTAAGAAAAATAATACTTCAAGCCTTTATTAACTGACTGCTATCTTATAGGGGGATTCCAAGTAGCAAGCCTTCAATTTGGAGAAAGGCTACATTCAGGAAAAACTGAAAGGAGGCCCTAATAGAGTCCTTCTCCAATTTGAATTAGATGTGTGACCTTGTAAAACCTGATTAACTATTGTGTTTTCATCTCCCCCTGTTGACAATTGGTTTGTTAAGTGGCTTCTCTTAATAGGAAAATGAGTGTCACAGAGAGGGTGCCGCTGGAAGCCAGCCTTCACAGTTTCCAGTATGTGGTGGATCCTTTCCAGCTGATTTTAGTTCATCGATAAAATGATGGGAAAACAGAAACCAAAACACAAAGACACTTTTGTTCTTTTAATAGCCCAGTCCCTGCCATTTCAGTGGCTATCTTCCAGGGATTTTTAGAGCATTTTGATGACAAAGGTAATAAGAAGTTGGAATTTTTTTGTCTTTCTTCCTCTCAAGATAGTATTGCAAATAATGTGTGGCTTGATTAACAATTTACTCCAAATGGCTGAGCTGCAGCGTTTGTATAGTAACAATGCAGCTGAATGGCTGTGCCCCAGCAGTAACTGGAAATGGAGTGACGTCTATTCAACAGACCCATGGAGAGCTCTCCAGCATGTACCTAGAATTAGAGTTTGGAGGGGAGAGATGTCTGTACTCCTCCTCCTCTTTCTCATCACCGACCCCACCAGCTTCACTATGGATGCATTTAATACTGTGCTAAGCTTTTTTAGCTACTCTCTGTTTACTTGTAAGTTGTTTCATAATTCAGTTCTGGCTGGGACCAGAATGGAAAGCACTAAAATATCCCGGGAAAAGCTGCTCTCCTGCTGTATCTGGTTGAAACCAGAGATATGGGTGCCTGTCCAGAGCCTGTTCTTGTGACGCTTGTGCCAAAATCTGAATGTCAGGAGTCCACTGAAGTTTGGGTCCCATTATGGCAATGGGAGCCACGGCATCTCCATAGATGAACTATGACATGTTGGAGTTGCGCATGTCTGCATTTCATTTCCAGACACACATATTTGCACACAAATGAAAAGGACACAGAATAAGCCCTGAGGACATAAGGGAGTCCTACAGGCCCTCTTGGAGGTTGGAAGGAAAGGGCAGGCAGTGTTACTTAAATCAACTTGGTATGAAAGCTGGGACGGAGGACAGTTTGTTGTGCTCTTCTAGGTTGAATGCACAAGTGATTAGCTCACCTGGAAGCTGCTTGAGGGGAATTGCTGGAGCAATCTGGGTGACCAAACACAGGCTACTCAGGGTTTCTGAAACTTGGTTCCAGCAAAGTAGAATAAAATGTATGGAAGGCAAAAAATAAAGTATATGATGCACCGAGCACGATGTCTGGTATGTAGGGTGGCTTTAAGCGCCAGTGGGTTTATTGTGTTAACATTACTGTGTGAATGATGGTTCCCATGGCCACATTCTGATTCCCGGAATCTGCGAATGCTGCCTTATACAGTCAAAAGGAAGGACTTCAGTATGGGACGTGACCAAGACAAGGGGCTCGGAATGGACAGTTGTCTGTGTAAATGGCTGGCATGAGAAGGATATCAGAGGGAAACTTCACACCAGCAGAAGAGGAGTTGTAACTGCAGAAAGAACAGGGGTTGCCACGCAAGCCATAGGCTAAGCGATGGCTAAGGGGTGGCATAGCCTGCTCTGCACAGTGACAGCCGGCTGGGGTCATCCCTGCATGCTGTGCTCCTGCTCGCTACATGACCCTAGTCAGCTCTGCAGATTGCAGCTCTAGAGAGCCACGGCAATCAGTGTCTCAAACATGGAGAAGTTATGGACCGGTGGACTTGGGTTAGTGTCTCAGCACTCGGTGGGATTGGGTGGGAAGGAAGGCAAACACAGAGTCTCCACTGGGCAGCAAACACAACCATCGCAGCCAGGGAGAAAGCTGGGTTGCTCCTCTCTTTTCTCGTGCGCTGCTCCACAGTCATTCAGCCAAGTTGGGGCCCAGCAGTGTACCAAGAGATAAGGCAACAATAAATAAATGTAGCAGGATACTAATGGGAAAATGGCCTTCTCAAAATCTTGAGAAATACTCAGTCAGCGCTACAGTAATCCAACCCAAGAAGGCCTCCTTCGAGTCACTGACACACCACAGCCACCAAAGGCTATGCTGTCTTGTCCAACAGTGACAACATTTAACTTTCGGAATTTTTTACTCTCTGTCTTCTATGCAATTTACATAGATTCACTTATTTTATTCTCGTAACTCATGTACTTTAATTTTAGGTAATTTTACAAATTATCTAAAGGTATTGCTCTATCCCAGGTTTACCTTTTACCTTTGTAAAATCCGGTACTTCTTCATGACCTAATGACTTATGCCATTAATTTCTATAATTTCATGGTTTTATGAACAAACTTGATGGAAAGTTATTTTAATTTTTCTCCATTTACTCTGCTCTATCTTGAGGGACATTAATACCTGGACCACTACAACTGCTTCAGTGAAACAATCATAGTGTAAGGCTGGCTATTACTCACTGCAAGTCCATTGTCCCGGGCACTGCGTCCTGTCATGCTAGGTACCCTCATGTTACCGCCTCTCTCAGGCAAACAAGGACCTGAAGCTTGGAAAGATGAGCATTTTTCTAGCTCACACAGCTGATTAGTGCCAGGATTCAATGTAAACCAAGACGTCAAGCTCTTTATGTGTTCCACATGCCATATCTGGAGGGCTGAACAGGCAAAGCAGCATAAAGAACAAATGCAGCCAAGCACTCCAAACGTTTTGGTGATGATTTTCAGGCAGAGCAAGCTTGGTCCTGGCATGGGGCTGGGCACTCAGGTAAGTCCAGAAAAAGAAATAGCCTTTTCTGGAGGGCACCAGATGACTTGGAACAATCACAGAAGCCCCCAAGAGGGAACATGGCAATCTCTACCAGCCAGAGATCTGTTTGACATGGGTTCAAGAGCTACCAGCAGATATTGGTGTACCTTGGTTTGATGGTGAGAATTTTAAAATGCTTTTGTTTTTAAGGCTGGCTTGTCTTATGTACCATTTCCCCTAATTGAATCAAATCCATTTCAAAATTATATAGAAATGGTTTGAAAGACCTTAGGGGAAACAGCTTCTTCTGGATGAAAAATCAAATTTAGCCACCAATAAACTCAATTCAATGAAAAATAGAAACCAGAAACCAGACTCCCTGGTCACATTGCATGTATGCTAATGTGCCATGCATATCTGATGCATTAGGACAAAATGTTCAGTATAGTTTAGATGTGAAACCATGTCTAAGGAACAAAAAACCAGAATTAAACAATAAATGGCAAATGGTCACTGTTAATCTTTAAATCTGATGTTGAAAGCCCGACACTCCCTAGAAAATCAAATAATGCGTATAATGTTAGAAAAACAAAATCATTGATTTGTCAATGCCTTTCATTTAGAGAGGTCAAGCTATTTCGGTGTCTCTTTGCCCCAATCTTCTAAGAGTAGAAAGCAGAAAAGAAACAAAAAAGAGGGAAAAAAGGGATCAGAAGAGAGACTGGAATAGAAAACACAACAGGAAGATACTTTTGCTTGCAGCTATGAGCAAGAGCCATCCTTTCTCCTAATAACCTTGACCTGCTTTTCCTGGCTCTGCAGTAGCAGCTCTGTCACATCAGCTTAGCGTCTGCTTATCAATCTATCTGTGCAGACCCAGCTCCTCTTCCCAGTGTCCTTAGCGCTCGGCAAAGCACAGTGCGTGGGTTGACTGTGCAGCCGGCAGAACACAGGAGACACTAAGTTCTCCCAGGGAGGTGGGCAGGCAGGGCTTGCCGAGATGAGCAGAACACGATTTCTTTATTGTCCAATGATCACAAGTAGACAGAGTATTTGCTGGGCAGCGCATAGGGCAGGTTGTTCTGAAGTTGCAGAATTAATGAGTTGTTAAATCTTAAAAATGGCTTTCCACCACACAGCTCAGTAAACACGTGCCCGTCGGTTCTCTGAGGCCATCGCCGTAGAGAAGCATCACATGACATTCATGTCCTCTCAGCTAACACTGTGGCCCTAAAGAGCAGTAAGAGACTAGAAGGCTCCAAGGAGTGAGCATGCAACCCTCTCATCTGACATCCAAGGTGCAAATTCTGCCTCCACAACTGACTTTCAGTAAACTTTCTGAGTTGCAAAGTGTCCTTGAGTTCTTGTGAGGATTAAGTGAGAAACAGAAAGTTCTGGAGTCTGCTTAGGTATATTAACCCAGTAGATATATAGTCAGAGAAATATGAATGCGATTGTAGAAATAAAATACGAATCTATTTGATAAATTGTATGAGTGAAATTGAGCCTATTCCCCAAAATAATAAATGACAAAAATTGAATTATGTTTATATATTTCATACTTAACTACAGTGCAGCTCTGGATGATACAAGTGCTGAGCAGAGCTTTCTTGGGATCTTGCTCCTCTAAATCCCCTCACGCAGTAGCCACCAAGCCCAGGAATGCAGAATCTGCTCATCCTACATACTCTTCTCCATCCCAGGGAACCAGTAGTAATCAAGAGTGATACAGACTCCATTACGGCACATAGGTTGTAGAAGGGAAACAGAAAAGCATCATACACAGACATATACAGATTTGTGCAATTCCAACAGCACGCTGAAGGGAAAAATTAAGCAAGGAAAGAGGGTAGTGAAGGAAGGGGCTGAAGATGTGCCTATTTGAGTTCATTGCTTCTTTTTCCTTTGGTGAGGGATGGATAAAGGGCTTCATACATGTAGTAGGCAGTCGCTCTACCATAGAGCTGCATTCCCAGCCCTTTCTTGTAGTTTTAGTTTAAGTTTTCCTTTCTAGCTCATACATGGTCCTACTAAATGCCCAGTCTGCCTTTGAACTTGAAATCCTCCCACCACAGCTTGCCAAACAGTTGCAATTACAGATAAAAAGGAAAATATTACCCGATGACCTTAAGTCCATTTTGTTGTCACAGGCAGAACTAATAATCCGCAAATACAATCACACTACGTCTACCATTCTTCAGTCTGATTTTTGACGAGCCATTATTTTTCAGATCCACTTATGTTCATTTGCAGAGATTCCCCTCATTCCCTGGTGCCTCCATTCTGATGTACTCAGATAAGAACTAGGCCAACTGCTCTCCAGTGCCCCTTCATTACTCCAACCGTTTTGACATTTCTCATTTGAAAATACGATTATGCATAAGGCCATTTTGTCCCAAACATAAGCCTTGTACACAGATGGCCAACATTCAGGAGATGGGCACACTGGGGTTGAGACAGAAAAGCTCCTGACTCTCTCATTTGCCCTCCCCACCTCTGGGAGAAGCAGCTGCACCCCTCCCTCTTGCCTCCCTTTGCTCACTGCCACACCCTAAGGGGCAGGGATCCCTTGCTCCAGTGGCCTCCTTGGCTGCCACCCTGGCATCTCTATTCCAACACTACTGCCAGTGGGCAGTGCTGTCTCTCTCCCATTCTGGGCCACTTAAACTAATACCACTGCCTTTGAGAGGAATGAGGAGAACACCCTGGAATGGCTAAAATCAGGAAGGGTGGGGTCTGGGCCCCTGTACTGAATGCTCAACCTTCGCAGCAAACCTGAGGATCGCCTCCCTTCAACCCTTACTCCCCTTGCTAAGGCAGCCTGCACACTGCTCCATTCGTTAGTACTTTGCAGGAACCTCTTGGGTTTTGTCTAGGAGGACTCTACCTCATACACACTAACCCCACTGAGCTGCAACACAGGCCCTATTGAAGTAAAGATCCACTTTAATGTTCTATAAATATACTGGGGATTTATTTTTCTGGTAGTGTGGGCCACAAGCAGCCTGCAAATCTTTTGGCTTATGTTTATTGTTTTAATCCCAAGTGGTGTGAACAGAGTGGTAAGTTTACAGAGAAAGCTGTATTGAAAGTTGTATCAGTACTCAGACTGCTAACACTGAAGAGATCCAGAGGCTAACATCCAATGCAGACCCACAGCAGAGAGCAGCACCTGGTAGAGTTGACCTATAGGGCCCACAACAAGCTGGCTTCTAGCAGTGATGGCCAGCAGGGCCAGTCACCAGCAGCTGCCCCTGTCACTGTTGGCATCAGTGTTATCTGGCAACTTCAGAGCTGCCAGCAGAACTGCATTTTTCCAACCCACAGTCTCCTTCTGAATACAGCAGAGGAGTCCTGGGCTGACTGGTGACAGAGCTGGGGGCAGCGTTCTGGCCTTCCATCCAAGCTGGAGTGATTAAGGCAGTGTCCTGGGCGTGCCCTCTGTGATGCCTGGGCTAGAGTCACTGCCTGGAGGCAGCAGTTTAAAGTCAGCACTGTACAATTCAGACAAAGATTTTAACACAGTGGGAGTACCTGTCATGATTTGGCCAGATTGTGCCATAGTTTTGGGAATGTCATCTTATAAGACAAGGCCATGGCAAAACAACACTGGGCAGATATCTGGACCCAGAATAGAAGCTATCAAAGTGTTTCCTGGGCTTACAACTTAGGCAAAGTATGTTTTGAGAATATAATGGTTCAATATGGTGAAGAAAACAACAATTTGGGAGCTGGCTGACAGGAGCAGCGAACAAATATAAGAGGGAAATTGTGTCATTTGCAGAGAACAGAGTAGAGTACAAGCCCTTCAAGAGCATCAGCTCAGCTCCTGAAAGGCCAACATGTGCTCAGAGCAGTGAACAGGCCAAACAGAAGCCCGAGAAGTGAAGCACAAATTATCTTTTTAAAATTTCCTGAGTCCTATAGATAAGAATCATGAAGTTGAAAGTTGATATCAGGTACCTCCAGGCCTAGAAAGTTCAAGACATGGAGGATGAGAGAGCAATGAGGAATGTGATCTGATGGACACCCCTTGAGCCTGTGTGCAGGCACTGTGGTTGGCACTGAGGTGCCCACCCAGAGCCTCATATGGTCACTGGGGTAGGGTTCTAGATTTTGTGACTACTTCACAATCCAGAGCTGGGATTATGGGTGTGAGTGCCCCTCCCAGCATGGAGCAGGGAGCCTGATGCAACTGCCCCCATTACCGTTCCTCCTGCGCTTGCTGTTTTGCTGTTTTCCACCATCAGCAGACGCTCTCTGCCATGTGCCGCTCTGCCTTGGAGTCAGCCTAGCAGGGACTGAGACCTCCACAAAGTGTGAGATGAATAAACCTTCCCTTCCTTAATCTTGAATGTCAGGTATTTTGTCCCAACAATGAGAGAAAAGTAACTTAGACAGTAAAAATATATATCAATCATTCTATCTAGACAAAAGATAATCTCAATTGTTGTTCATGCTGGTTATCTGTGTGCAAGGCTTATATTTTCACCCAAATTGTGTTCTTCTGCTGATACTAAAGCTGTCCTTCTTTAAGATCAAAGTGCTTTTTAAGAAGTATAGAGCAAGGGCTGGGGAGATGGCTCAGTGGAATAAGCACTTCCCCAGCAAACACAAGGGCCTAAATTCAATCCCTGGTTCCACAACAACAACAACAACAACAACAACAACAAAAAAAAAAAATATATATATATATATATATATATAAAGAGCAGCCTTGTTAAATCAATGTCTTAGCAAGATCCTATCTCCAGGAGAGAAAAAAAAAAAAAAAGACAAGAGCTTGTAAATGTAGCAGTGTGAAGGCCTAAGGTTCAATCCCTAGTACTGGAAAAAGAACAAGTATGGAGCAAACTTATGCACTGCATTCTATGACCGCACATATTTTTATTCATCAGGGTTTGTGACACACAGTCAAACTATAGATCCCTCCTGAAGAATCATTCCCAAAAAGGTGTTTGAAAGAATTGTCTAATGTGATTGAAATAATACAACTTCAGTCTTAGTTCTTTCCTATTGTATGCAAATTCATTAATTTCATGTGTCAGTGTTAATATGCTAATAACAATGAGTGTTATGATTCTTCAGTGATAGTTTCTGCTTTAGCTACAGAAGTTTATCTTACAGTCTACCATTCTGTTCTGTTTATAATTCTCCTTACTATTTTGAAAATGGATGTTATCCATAAAGTAGGGAAGGCATGACCCACTCCACATTTCCTCTGTTAATTCCTTCTGTACGAGATTGCTTTAGGTACAGCCATATTATTTTCATGACTTAAAGGAAGGAAAACATAATTTTCAAAATTAAACACAGACTATTCAAATGCCTTTTCTCTATGGTTGCTTCCTATTTCTTACTCTAAATGCTAACATTATAAAGGACGTTTTTAACCCCAGGTATGAGTCCAGTCTAGCATAATAAACTAAGATATACTAAGCAATTCTTATGACTATTTTGTGTATATTGCAACACCAGTCTTAAAAAAAGGAGCTGGGGATATAGCTCAGTGGCACAACATCTGCTTGGAAATTGTGAAGCCCTGAGTTGAAATCCAAGTACAAAAAAAAAAAATAGTATTAAAAAATACATCAAAAAATAATTCAAATAAGTTGGATAAAACTGATAAGATTTTATGTTGTGACAAGTTTGAGTTTGTGCAATATAAAGTGAAAAATAGTATCTTTATAAATCATTCTATAGTAATACATTAATTTCTCAAAATTTGTAGTATACTAATAAATACAAAAAGGGATAAATGAAGTTCCTCTAGGATAAGAAAAAAAAATCAAAGTAGATAAAAAGAATGATCAAAGAGAGAAGCTTTGCTCATAAGATGACAGAGAGATAAGTATATGTTAAAATATGACTAAAAGAAAATGCGCATTGAAGGAGGTAATGTGAAGGTATACCAAGCAGGACAGATTTACTCAGCTACAGAGCATTTAGTAAAACGAAGTGGGACTGGAGAGATAGCTTAGTGGAATAAGTGCTTGCCTAGTAAGTGCAAGGTCCTGAGTTTGATCCCTGGTACCACAAAAGGAAAAAAGAAGTGTAGACAAAGTAAACAGAGACAAGGAAGCTAAATGTAAGCACCTGAAAAAAGACCAGAATGATTAAAAAAAAAAGTTTGAATATTAATATTGGATCAAAAATAGTAACTATAGAGATTACAGCATTCTTTATGAAACAACCTCAAAAGCAAGAAACACTTACCTTTTGTTCAGTAGAAAATATCAGGGCTGGGCATTAGCCCAGTGGTACAAGTGCCCACTCAGCAAGTGCAAGGCCTTGAGTTTGATTCTCAGTAAAAAAGCAACCAAACAAAAAAGCATGATGCATCAGTTACTGCCAAGAACCATTAAATAGTGAGGAATAAAAGTATGCAAGAGTAGATCCAGTTCAAAGAGGAATTTTAAACCTCTTGCAAATGTACTCAGGGTTAGATGACTTCAGTCCACAATATTAGAATGCCATAGGTGTGGGGAATCAGGAGATAGCAGACTAGTCGCAGGTGAGGAACAGCGGCAGCTATGTGCTCACTCCAGGATGAGTGAGCCAATACCAGTTTTAGTAAAAGCAGAAAGAAGTACAATGCCAGGCAGCAGGAGCCAGAAGGAGCTGGCTCGTGATTCCATGCACACTCACTGTCTTTGAGACATTTAACTCTTTTCCCGTGTAGCCTCGCTGCCAGGTCTGTCAAAGGCCTGGAACTCTCACTCTCCCATTATCGTACATGCAGCTATGACTGATCAACAGGCAAATTCACTTATGAGTACAGCTGCCCGACAATTCATTCACTGTCTGAAAGCCTCACCTTTCAACACACCAGGCTTTGGGGAAGCAATTTGTTGATTTTCTCTCCCACCTAGTAGAGCAGGCTCCAGGAGAGCCACAATGTCACCTGTGCTATTCGTTGCTACATGCAAGGGTCAAACATAGTGCCCGAGCTGGGTTGTACTCAGTGTCACCATTTTTTGAATCAAACTATTGAAAGACTTGGATGAGGGAAAGGAGAAAAGAGAAAAGGATGGGAGAAGGAAATAAATATATGTGCATGTGCACAGCATAGCTTGGATAACTGTATTGTTCGTTTCTACTGGTCTTTTAGAACGAGAAGTTAATACTTAATTTTTTCTTCATTTTATATTTTATGAATTTTGTATGCTGGCATCTAGCAATCCGCACAACCAATTTGAAGACAACATATCCAATATAACAAACCATTATTGAATTCTTATCATCTTGCTCAGTGAAATTCTATATCATTTCTAATGTTTTTAGTGATTGTATACTCTCTTTAAAAAATAAAACAAGAATAAAAGACGACAGGGCTAGAGATAATAGTCTCAATCATGTGAGCTCTGGAAAGGAGAAAATTACAAAGAAGACTGTGATGAAAGCCATTGAAAGGCTGTGCAAAATGGAGGAAAAACAGTACAATGACAGTATAGTTAGGTTTGTTAACCACGATATAAACTTATATGCCAAACTGTATACCAGAACCACCATAGTTGTAAGAAAGGGGATAGCATTTATTAATCAACTGCATAACAATGTGGGAGAACAATGAGTTCCTCTCATTTCCATACCCAGTTATAATAGCTCGCCAGAAGTGGGGAGCTGCTGAAAAAGCAAGCATTCACGTGATCTTGCCGTCCGGGGAGGGAAGCACACGCAGTGCTGGGGAAAGACTCCAAAAGCCAAAGTTCACGCACCGCAAGAGGCTGGGAGAAAAGTGGGCCCCGTACAGAGCAGATGTAGAGGTGAAGAGGAAGCTGCAGGAAGAAAGCGCGGAGGGAGAGCATTCTTAGTGAGAGCATTCTTAGTCTGCCAAAGCTGAGTTAGCTTGGAGGGTGAAAGAGCAACACTGAACGTGTATTTTTTTTCTTTGTAAATAAATCTGATTTTCCAAAAAAGAAAAAGTCTCTGCAAGTCTAATGAGACATGCTCGATAGCCGGACCATAGGTGCTCCTGTCACTGTGCTTTGTACCTCCGACGCTCCTTGCAGGGCACATTGCGAACTGCTTCATGCTATCAAGTCTAGTACAGTAGAATTCATTAACAAAACCTTTTCAATCTCCAAACTCTCTTCAAATATATCAACTAGGCCCTTTAAATTTAGCACCTAGAACCTGCTGATAAAGCTAACATGGAAAGGATCTCATTTAAAGTACCAGTTTCCAAGGATTTATAGGAAGCTTGAATTAGGGATAAGATCTAATGCCATTGGAAATGGTTAATAAAACCTCTGCCCCCCCCAATGATAGCTAATCCTGAAACTAATTACAAAATAAATGAAATAGAGAAGTCTTCCTGAGCAGCAAAAACCATGCAATGGGCAACAATTCAGTTTTGAAGAACAATGAAGCAAGCTGAGAGGAAAAGCATTTGAATTTTGGCATTAGGAGTGAAATGAAATAAATACACTCAGAGTTGAGTTCTCCCTGGACTTCTCCGTGTTCTCTCTCATTCATGTGGTAAGCAGGGCAAAGACTGGGCAAGCCATGTGTCTAGCATGCACAGTCATGCGGTAGAGCTGGCCCCTGAATGGACCCCTCTCTGCCTAGCTCCTGCAGCTCCCTTTTACCTACTTCCTGTAAGTTAGAAGCAAGCATCATATATGCACAACACGTGCCACAAGACATCTACAATCTATGAAAGTTACCTTTCCATAGTGAACTTTAAACTCCTTGCAAACTCCCAGTCGTGTCTGTGCATAGAACCAAATGCCCACGTGTGCTTCACTTGAGCATTCCATTGCCATTTTAGGTGTGTGTGTGTGTGTGTGTGTGTGTGTAGGGTCTCACTATGCAGCTTGGACTCATAGTGATTCTCCTGTTTACAGCCTCCCCAGCACTAGGATTGCAGGCATGTGCCACCACACCTGCACTCAGTCACCTGCTCAGCATACCCATGGGCGGGGCCAGTATGGCATGAGCTTGCCTAAGCAGGCACTTAGTCCACTGAGATATCTCACTGGCCCTGCTATTGCCATTTTATATGCACCTGGAAAACATGGTTTTGCAGACGGCCTCTGGAGGAACCAGACATGTCCATGTGGACCACAGGCTTATCTCTCAAGACTGCTGCATCAGTATGACAAAAACTTTACAGCAAAATCCCACCTTTCTTACATTTTCAAATAAATGCACTTTTTGAAAAAACAGAATTTCTTCTCAGGCAGAAAGGGCAAGAAAAGAAAAGATAATTTTAATCAGGTTATGTGATTCATTATTCATAGGGCTGAATTCACATGAGATTGAAGAGAAAGTGATGGCATAGCAATTGCACGTGGGTTTCAGCTGTCCTTCCTATTCTGTGTTATGAATGGTGTTTAGCCAGTGGCTTCTGGAACACACTAAGGATATCAGAAGAAAATTATTCAACTTCTTTTCTGAAAGTATCAAACCTGTAGTGACTTGCCTGTATCTGACATAAATGTGGGTGAATCCTCCGGAAATGGTGCCATCACTAAATTGAGACAAGACCTCATCTCCTCCAGCTTGGAGCACTCTGAGTATCTCCACTTACCTATGGCCATGTGGAATTATACCTCATCCAGAGTATCGCAGCAATGGCCCATAAGGGACTTTCTCCCAGCCATGAGAGGGGTGAAGGATTGGCAAGGGAATGGGGGAGAGTGAAAATCATAATGCAGCTTAAAGACAAACATTTCTTCTTTCTTGGGTTAAGCTCCAGATCCACAAGAAAGTGAGGACCACACGGAGAAGTCTTCAGCCTCACCTGTTTCCATGTGAGAGCATCTGACTCAGATCTGTCACACTTAAAGGCAGACCAGGGTGGTGGACAAAGTGCACAACCTTGGGACTTCTTTCCTCTCCACTAATGCTGTTTGCCAGGTACTTCGAAACTTACTTCATCTCTGTAAAATGGGCACAGCAGCAGTACTACTTCATGGAAGTTAATATGAAAAGTGAGTACTTATAATATTGTCAGTACTTAGTGTCTGACCCACAGAAAGTGCCACATAAATAAAATATATGCATGAAGTGTGATTGAAATATGCAGTGAATATATAAATAGAAATTTCTCACAACAAAAGAATATTGCCATTAATTTCTCTCAAAATACTCCACCTGGTTTTCAAAATACTTATCTATCAATTGTATTGCTTTCTGAAGCTGTTTTTATGAACATTTTTGGAATGCATGATAAAAAAAATAGTGAATGCTATTACCCAGTGCCATCCAACCAAGGCAGGTTCTTAGAACATCAGTACGTGTCCTAATCAAACTTGTTCCCTAGTACGAAACCTGTGGGCTCTTGACTTCTCCCTGAAGTCCAAATGACAATGAAAAGTAAACATTTTGAAGGGACCAGGACCCTGAGAGACCCACGAGGGCGTAGTTCATGTGAAAGGCCACCTCCCAGTTTAGTGTATGTGCTGTCCAAGTGAGTATGAAGAGGACTTCCTGAACATTTTCAAAGTGTGGCAAGAATAATTGGCTCAAAGCCAGGGGAACATTAGAGAATGATATAAATGACAATATGGGGCTGGCAAGATAGCTCAGTGGTCTGAGTGCCTGCCTGGGAAGTACAAGGACCCAGGTTTGATTCCTGGTACTGCACACCACAGCGCCGGGCCAGCCACTGAAACAGTGCGCACCTGTAATTGCAGCACTGGGGAGGCTGAGACAGGAGAATCAGTATGAGTCTGAGTTGCATAGAAAGATGCTGTTAGAAATAAATAAAATATTTTTAAAATTTAAACATTGATTATATCTTTGTATTATGCCTCATGTGAATATAATATACACACAATTATATATTCCTATATTTATACATTTACACATGTATTGCATATATCATGTATACATGCATCTTTATATGTATATGTGTGTGTGTTTATGTGTGTATGTGTGTACAGATGCAGGTCAAGTATCTCTGGATATCCAAAAGTAGGCACTGAAGTAGGATCAGCTGTGAAGAATCTGATTTGGGCAGGTTTCACTCCAATCATAAATAAATAGTCTTCAAAGAAAAATAATTCCCTCTGAACTGGGCCATGTAATTGCTCTCAACATTTTCTTTGGGAAAAAAATGGCAAAACTATGAAACTATTGCCTATTATATTCAAAACTATGTGATATGATAGGTACCACGTTCCAAAGGTATCTAGTTTCAAAAGCTTTGGAATTGAACACATAGCCCTGGTCCACAAATAAAGACTGGAAGACGACAGATGCTGGTCTGTTTGCCACAAAGCATACATGAAGTGATGAAGCTGTGATTTGAATCACATCTATTGGACTACAATTCAAAACCCTTCATCTATCCTTACAAATCTCAAGATGTGTATATTAAAATTAATATAGTTATTCTTCTGGTCTTGTTCAAGACTAATTGTATTATGAAGTTTATTTTATATTGTTTAATTCTTAAACATTTTTATTTTAAAGAATAAAAACAAAAAAGCTAAAACAAAGCAAGAGAATAACATACAACAGTACACATGGTACAGAAATTTTAAGCAAGAATACAAAATTAACCATGGCTGTTATATTACATATTTTTATCATTAAATCTATTGCTGAGATTAACAGATATAGACATGCAAGATTGGTCAAATAATTGAACATTAATGCTTGCTTTTGATGAACCTTAATTTTTTTTGTCCTTTTACTTTTTTAATTTATTATTTTTATTTTATTTTAAAGCATAAAAATGAAAGCAAATAGCAAAAACAAACACAAAGACAGAGCAATGTACATCTGGTACCTATTTTCAAAATAAGAATAGCAAATTAACAACGGTTTTTATATTACATATTTTTTTAAAGTTTATTGTATTGTGCAAGTTAGATCTTAACTCCTAGTCTCTTCATCATGCCTTGTGCAGCCAACTAAGTGACAAGCCCCACCCCTTGGGCTGGCACAGACTCATCCTGGGATGGCACAGTCCGTGCCTGCCTTGTTAAACAATTATCTATGCCACTAAATCCTAAAACATCTTGTGTTGGTCATAGACAAACATTTTGTCAGGATTACCTAATTTTACCCTATGAGGTTGGAGGTTGCAATCAGTAACTTCAGTCCATAAAATAATAAAATAATAATAATAATATCAATAATACTAATAGGAAGATGTTCACACTATGGAAAATTAAGCCAAGCAGAGCCAGAAGTTGTGGTGGTAGCATTTGAATTTTCCAATAAGAAAAACCCCAGGATTTCCTGTCCCTACTCTTCCGCTACTTCACAAGCAATGTCCAAACACCAATGCCAACAATCAAACAGATAATGTCACTGGAGTTTACATAAGCAGAGAAGTAGTCCTGAGGACAGAGAATTCAGGAAGAATTTGTTGGCCATGCATAAATGGATCCACAGTTCCTTGTACCCATATTTATGCTTAGAGCTCAGGTGGCCGGGAGGACAATGGCAATCTTTCACAGAATGCAAAAGAAGTCCGAGCTTGTTTCACAGGGGTTCATAAACTTTGGACTTGTCATTCATTTAGGGGTCTTAGAAGCTACCAGCACAGAATAAAAGCGGTGTTCCTAGCTGTTATTATGACAGTGCCTTCAGACTGGTTAAATGCTTAGCATTGCACATGATGTAAAGTACAGTTTAAAATCACACGTGGCCTGAAGTGAAAATGTGGCTATATCCAGGAAATTTCTGTAGCAAAAGCTTTTTGGGTGAATCTCTGGCTCATACTTGACCTCTATGGCCTTTTCTGCTTCTTTCTTTCCATATAGAAAGTCACCCTGATTTTAAGATAACTTGCCTTTCATCAGACACACAAAGTGAAGTTCCAGCTGGGAGCAGTGTGCAAAGGAACTTTTTCCTTACACCCATCTTCCCCCACAGGCAGTCTTCTTGGCTCCTGACAGAGTGCAGTGTGCTTTCCTTTCCTGGGCATGAACGAAGGTGGGGGCTGCTCAGGCAGCAGCATAAGGGTATTTAGGAAAACAACTCCACTAACTAGAGAACATCTTGTTTACTACTTAGCGCTACATGATGAAGGCAGACTTCATCCTGGAGTTTGCGAGGTCTACTTTCTTCCACCATTTCCATCTGTTATTCAGCTATGATGTTGACAGCAACTCAGATGGTTAAGTGCTCATCCAGGGCTCCAACACAAGAGCACGTCTGTTAGCCACGAGTTTTGAACAGTCGATCACAGACTTCACTTCTTGGATGCCAACAAACTTTCATAGTTTTGTCATAGTTAGCAAAGAAAAGCATTCTTTTCTTTTTCAAGAAGGAAGAAAATAACCCATCTTCCCTCTTCTGGTGTTATCTACTACTCACATTCTTTAGCACTAAGTCACTATGACCACCTCATACAGAAACATTAGAACTGAATTAAATGTATTTTACATAATGTTTACCTATTTGTGGAATTCCAAATCTACTTGTAGATTTAATCTACATATAGATTATGATACACACACACGCACACACACACACTGATGACATAACTGATGAGCTATTCATCAAACTGTTCATTATATGTTCGCTGCAGTTGTATTTAGCTGCTAAGATTATGAGTTATTTACTTTATTAACAGTTTTCTAGCTTTTCTGCAATGTTTATATGTTTCGTATAAAACAACTGAAACATTTTTGTAAATATAAATTAAATACATACTCGAATATATATTTCTAATAAAGTTACAAAACAGAAATGAAGACATGTTCCTAGGTCATTTTATGACCTTGATGGCTTTGAAGCCAAGTCAAAGACAGTTTAGCCAAGTTGAATCCAACCCTGACTTGCTACATTTCTCTGGGTGAATGTCCTTGGGGAGTTCACCATGCCATAGCCCCCAGTGATGTGTGGTACTTGGGACAGATACTGGACACTGAACCCAACACCTCATACTTAGCAGGCAGGCACTGCACCATGAGCTAAATCTCTGGCTGCACATGTGGTATTAGATGTTAAATTTTATTTAAACACAATTGAACTTCAGTTAGCTCCTTGATCTCCTAGCTGCCTTCACTTGCCAGGAACCACACATGACTTCCACATAGGCAGCACAGAAGCAGAAGATCCCAGTCCGGAAGGATCTCGATGCTTGGCTGCGGAGTGAGCAGAGCATTGCAGTCAGTCACCTACAGACCTCAAGAGAGAAGCCTTCCACTCATTCCTATGAACTAGAGAGTGTGGCTCTGCCTCTACGTGCTCTGTCATGCTGCATCTGGATCAGAGAAGGCAATCAGAAGTGCCATCAAGGGAAAGTGTGGCCAGCACAGCCTTGCACCCGAGAACCGCTCTGGAGAGTCTCTAGGAAGCCATAGAAATGTAAGAAAAAGCAACATCAGGAATCACAGATTCCACTGCAAATATAGACCATCAGCCAATGGTGGGAATCTAGTGCTTTTCCAAGTGGCTTAGTCACCATTTTTAGAGGGACACAATGGCAGAATCCCTTCACTGCATCCATGTAGCGAAATGCAAACTCATCTAGCTTCAGGAGGAGTCACAGGCAGTACCGGAGCAGTGCTAAACACAGGCCATGAGAGTGACCCAGGGAAGGCTGAGGAGTCCTGGCACAGACAGGAGAGTGCTCCTCTCTGAGCTTAGGGCCAACCAGGCTGTAAGTACCTCATGCCAGCTCAGCTTGTTTTATGTCATGTGTCCTTGACCTGCTTAGACTCTTGCCACATAGTGTGTGGTTCTTGGACCCACAACATCAACATCACCTGGCAACTAAGAAATGCAGAGTTCCAGGCTTGTCCTCACATCTAGAGGACTAGAGTGGTTTGACCAAGATCCTATCAAACCCATATTCTCTTGAAGATCAAGAATCATGATTTTTCTCCTTCCCATTCGATTTTGAATTTCTAGACTTTAGAAGAGAAAAATCTTTACATCAGATTGTATGGCATCTAACGTGACTGGCAAACAGCGAGCATCTGGTTCAGAGAAAGTAATCAGAAGTATCGTGGCTAGCACACTAATGGCTTGATAAACATTTATTGGTTAATTGAAAATCTAAGAACCATCTTTCAAAATAAATCACACACTGGACTTTGAAGGAGTCGTTGAAATATCCCAAAGAAATGATGTGCATATCTTAGTGTTTCTCTTGGGTTTAAAATGCAAAACAAAGAGGTTATCATATAATAACACTAATAAGCAAAGAGTAAACCCTCCCTGGTTGTTTTGTTCCTTGCACTGCTATCTAAAGGGCAATCACTTTCAGGAGCTTTTATTGGATAGCTTGAGCAGAATCATGCCCTAATTATAGTTTTCCTTTTTATTTGCCTCTGAGAGAAAATGCACCAGATGAAGCAGTCTGGGACTCTATGGTTTGTTCAGCTGTATTAAATGCTTCTAACTGCTGACTTTTATCGTTCTTAACAAGTCAAGACCAGACTGAATGTCTTTGAAGATAATTGTTTTTATTCATTTCCCTTCTGTATTGCTAAAATGGAGGTAGTATGTAAATTAAGGAAAGAGACTCCAATTCAGTTTTCCCCCAGACCTCTGCTGGTCCTCCCAAAGAGGCAGAACCAAATCTCCCTTGCTTAGCTTGTTCCTTAGCTCCCCATTTGATGAGTTCTGGATTCTTCAAAGTGATGGCTGTGCCACTGAGGTGCCTTATGCAAGGAATCCATGGTTGAAAGTTGCACTGCTGTGTGCCTATGTACCTACCATTCTACTCCTACCAAGGCACCAACAATGCAACATGAGGGTCCTGTCACTGAGTTCCTAGAATCCAGAGCCTACCTTCTAGTTCTCATTATCAAACCTACCATTCATTTGTGTTTTAAGCTTGGGATAGAGAAATAAAGCCATGGTGCTAGATTGAGAGGAACCTCACCTTCCATAGAAGATTTGACACCATAGAAGATTTGACAGTGCTGGAGACATTTTTGACTATCATGACAGCAGGAAAGAAGATGCTGCTGGTATCTAGTGCAGAGACATAGTGGTAGTGCTAACCAGGCTGGCATATGCAAGACACCACATGTGTGTGAGCGCACACACACACAGACATGAATGATTTGGCCCAAGACCTTGTCCTATCATCAGCAGTATTATTCAGCACTGACATGCCCCAACGTAAACCCTATTCTTCCAAAACACTGGTGTCTTTGAAGTATGGATTCCCCAACTCAACAGGCAACAGTACACAGAGCCCCTACTTGGTGATCAGAACTGCTTCTGATTATGTGGAAAACACCAACGTGTACAGCACAGTCTTTTACTTATTCTTCCAGAAACTATCATAAAATATCCGCGTCTAGTAGGACAACTCCTCATTGATCCATTCCAGTAATTTTCTGCTGCCTCCCAACACGGTGCCCTGTCTAATTATGATGACACCCCATCCCCCTGGGATGCCACTTTTCATTCACATTCACTCCCTTATTCTGAAGGAACAGCAATTTGCCACCAAATGGTTATTAGCCTTTTTCCCTTTAAGAAACTAAGAAGGAAAAAAGCCCACAGGATAATTTTAAAAGTTGCTGCTCCAGTTTTTCTCCAACTTTAGAAATCTCTGTTGGCTTTTAATTAAGAACTTGCATTTAGACTGTGAGATGAACCAGATTTGAAAGATTGTTTTTTCTCTCCTCTCTCTGTCTCAGTCTTTTTCTCTCTCTGCCTCTCTCTGCCTCTCTCTCTCTCTCTCTCTCTCTCTCTCTCTCTCTCTCTCTCTCTCTCTCTCTTTTAATGAAATAACACTCATGTCCCTGGGAGGGGTTTTCCCCAGATTCTCATTGTTCTACTATAGATGATCTGTTTGGGCATCTGTGGAGGTACTTGACTTTTTGATTGGGGTGGGCACCAGGGTAGACATACTGCGCCTTTCCTCTGAGAAAATAGAAAATAAACACCCTCCAGACACAGAGTTTAGATCCTCATCATTTCTGTGTGGAATAGCCTGGAGGTAGCTAAGTTAGATCCCTTAAAAGCAACAGGAGGAGCTATGGCATAAGCCCCAAAATGTGCCCTGAATCTGACTGGGTCCGTCAGCTGTTCCTGAAACCTGTAAGGCACACTCTAGCCTGCTCTTCCTTCTCCCTTGGCCCAGAAAATTTAATGTATATTCAAAAGGCTCCATTCTAAAGTATGCCAAAGTATATTATTCTCTTAGCTCTTAGCACCTGTGTAGTGAGGCCCTTAGATGGTGACTTATTTGTTTATTTTTGCTGATCCATTTTGTCTCAGCTACAGAGACTAGGCCCTTGGAATATATTCATTCCTATGACTAAAATTCATAGGTTTGTAAATGAAAGAGAACTTAGAATGTATCAAATATAACTTACTAGTTGATAATGAAGTAAACCAAACCAGGATCCATAGAGATCATGAACACACACACACACACACACACACACATGCTTAATGATTGAGCTAGAGCAGGGATCTCAATGCTACTGCATTAGTCTGGCCATTGATTTTGGAGGATGAAAAAAAGATGGTGCTTCTGACAGCATACACTACACTATTAGGAAGAGATCTACATGTGTGTTGTAGCATAAGAGACCTATAATTTGGCAAAAAATTTTGCATACCTTTCCATGTAACAAAAAAAAAGTAAGAGTCTGGAGAGATAGCTCAGTGGTCTAAGTGCCTACCTAGCAAGCACAAACGGCCACATTCAATTCCTGAGCACCAAAAGAGAGAGAGAAGGAAGAAGAGGAGGAGGAAGAGGAAGAAGAAGAAGAAAAGAAGGAGAAGGAGAAGGAGAAGGAGAAGGAGAAGGAGAAGGAGAAGGAGAAGAAGAAGAAGAAGAAGAAGAAGAAGAAGAAGAAGAAGAAGAAGAAGAAGAAGAAGAAGAAGAAGAAGAAGAAGAAGAAGAAGAAGAAGAAGAAGAAGAAGAAGAAGAAGAAGAAGAAGAAGAAGAAAGAAGAGGAAGAAGAAGGGAATGATGTTGAAAATCTCATTTCTCCCACAGAGCTGTAAATGTTGGACATTCACGTATCTGCGACTGCGTGTGCCATGGAGCCCCTACTATAGTGTGCTAGTTAGTTCACAGAGGCTCTAAGTGGCTACCTGTGTGTCCAGCACAACTCTGCCACATAACTGTCTCCAAGCAGCTCAAGATTGGCCCTAGCAGAGCACCTCGCACCTCAAAGGTCAGCAACAGCTAAAACCCAGGTGCTGTTTCCCAGAGAGCCGGTCATTAAAATGTTTCCTGGGACACTATTGGAAAAGCTGACACACGTGGCTCATGGAAAGAAGGGGCAGCCTTAACACTTGCACAAAGAGTGCCCGTGAGCCGTCTGCAGGAGGCGTGCGCACCATCAGACCCTCATTCCTGTGAAGCGCGGTAGCCACTCAAGTTTAAGTGCTGCTTGGCCTCTCGTTTATGAGAATTCTAAAGCTGCAAAATAAAAGCTAGATAACAGGAAATAGAGCGATGGATCTTTGGGAACCAAGAGTTGAGGGCGGGATGGGATGGAACAGGGATGACAGTAACTGCTGACAGCTGAGGGCGTGTCCACACGTGACCCCTCCTCCCAGAGAGTGTCGTCATCACGCCCTGCAATTTCTCAGGTTTTGAGAAAAAATATAAAACTTAATTTTAAAAATTGAAACAAAGCTACATTCAAGATTTTGAATACATGAAAGGAAAATGTCACACTGCCAAATCTGAGCTGTTACTACTTAAGAGTTTTGTGTTTATAAAAACTGAAATTGAGAATATATTTCCTAAAGTTAAGGGTAACTGGGGCCAGGGAGATGGCTCAGTGGAATAAGTGCTTCCCTGGCAAGTGTAAGGGCTTGAGTTCAATCCCCAGTTCCGAAAAAAAAAAAAAAAAAAAAAAAAAAGAATTTGAGGATAACTGACATAGTACTCTATGCACTGTTAAGCTAAGAAAAGAGAAAAGTACATATTCATGTCCACCAAGCAATGCTTTAACTTTACGTGAGCAGAAGACCGAGGCCTCGTTTCTATGGTTTTCTGAGTAAAGAAGCGGAGCCCATGGTCAATCACAGTTCATGTTCTATGAGAAATTTTAACCACCAAAATTTTTTTTAAATGTTTCTATAAGAATCCAAGAGGATCTGTGCTAAAAGAACAGCATACAGATGAAGAATCACATGACAGGAGGCTAGCAGTCTCAGGCCTAATTCATGAAGGATATATAATATTTACAAGTCCTATATATGTTATTGCCAATTACTTCTGTTTTGGCAGATCTCTCTGAAATGAATATGGTTCTCTTATGATTGACTTCAGTTATAGTTTTCATGGTAAAAAGGGAGTACTTTTACATAGTGACCAGAACCATTGCTAGTGTACTACATGTGATAATCTGATTGTTCCCCCTGCTCTCGTATACCTACCTTATAAAATGGAACATGAGTCATACTAAATCTTTATTAAAAAGAGACCCAAGGTCAGTTAGCATTAGTACAAGTAAGGGCTTTAAAACTGATAATATAAAGTGGTTTGATTTTATATACTGGGGCTGTGAATGCAAGCAACATGTTTTCAGCAGCCTTATTGAGACATAATTCACAAACCCTATATTTAATTCATTTACAGTGTACAATTTAATTGCATTTAGTGTATTCAGACAGGTTTTCATCCATCACCACAATTAATTTTAGGACACTTCAATTATCTCAAAAATCACCCACAGCTGGGCATAGCAGCAGGCACCTATAGTCCTAGCACTGTAGGAAGATCGCAACTTTGAGCACAGCCTGTGAATTTAGTGACTTTATGAAATACTGTCTCAAAAAATTTTTATAAAGGAAACCCACATCTTTTAGCCATTCCTTCCAGTCCCCCAAAACAATGCCCCCCTCCACAAGCCCCAGGGCTCTTCCATTCTACTTTCTCTGTTTATACAAATTGCCCTGCTGTGGGCGCTATACAAATAGAATCCTGGCTTCCTTAGTTCAGCATCCTGTTTTCAAGGTTTATTCCTGCACTGTGTCAATGTGCATTTCTTTGTGATGACAAATGACACTCTGTTACTATCACATTTTGATTAGCCATTTGCCGGTCAATAGGCATGCTATGTTGGCTCTATTTCTTGACTGCTATGAACATTCACACTCACGCTCAAAATTGTTTGTAGATATGTTTTCATTTGCCGTTAGTAATAGAGTTGCCAGATCACATAAATAAATTTGCTGGGTCAAATGGCAAGTCTGTGTTTAACCTTTGGAGGAATTGCCAGGCTGTATTTTGAAGTAAGGACACGATTCTGTGCTTTACCACCAATAACACTCTTACTCAACCTCTACACCCAGAGAAGCTACGGAGTCCCTCACAAACCCATCAGCTCTTTAGTGTTTCCTTCATTTTGCCCATCCATCTCTGTGTATCTATAAGTTTCTCATTATGCAAGCAGGTCAGCTAACATCGACTGTTCTGCTGTAATGCTTTTGGGTGTCCAGTAGGAAATATTCAACTTACGCCAGCAGGCAAGGCTAGCGATTGAACACAGGGCTTCAGGCACAGGAGGCAGAGTGCAGCAGCACCGTTCTCCTTCCCCAGCCCTCAACATTTGAAAGAGCCTTTGCTCTGAATTCCAGAGAGGAGACTGTTGCAGCCATTACTGAGGTCTGATATTGCTCAGACAAATTCACCCGCAGCGGGTGGAGCCAGGTAGCGTTTAGGGAACAGAATAACACAGGTCTGGTAGTTTTTAGAATCAGTCAAGCAGAACTGCCTTCTTCTAGACTAGGTTCAGAGAAGGAGTTTTGGAAACCAGATGGCAAAGGGCAGGTCAGCAAAGCAAAACGCACATTATTCAAAAGCACAGCTCTGGTATCTGGTGTTTTCATAGTCTGCTTCTGCTGGGGATGGATCACGGCTGCAGTACAACGCTGCCTCTCGGGGAGGCGGGGGCACCGGCTTCCCACTTTGTCCAATTACTCTCCCGCCCCGCGTTTGCATACCACCTGCAGTTATTGCTGATGGGCAAAATTTTGGGACAAGTTACAAAAGAATTCCAGAGGAGCATATACAAGGAAAAAAAAAAGTTATTTATTTTCTTTTGGAAAAGCCAGATATATCAAGCCATATTTGCTTTCCTCAGATGTCTCAAAGCCAAAACAAATGACTCATTTCAGAAGAGTAAAGTTGGCACAGTGTCGCCCACAGGGACCCTTAGACCTCCCCCGAAGCCACGCGCTTCCACCTGCACTGACTCTCCTGCCAGCCTGAAGCTCACGCCTTCATCTGTACTTCTCCTGGCGTCCTTCTGATCACTTCCATACAGTCAGACTGTCTTAATATTTTGTAAATGGAAGAATTTTTAAGCACATAGGAAGGCGACAATATTTCAAATATAAGACTTTTTTAAATGTGCATCAAGGAGGACCCTTGGGAGGCATCTCCTCTAGCGCACACGAACCCCGCCCCACAGCACCGAAGGACAGCATGTTCTGAAAGCAGCATACCAGCCGCACACTCCATGGCCACTCTATGGAGTAGGAACAGGAAAGAAAAAATGCATTATGCCCCTGAACTGGAAGGAAATAAATTTTGAGGGGAACCGATACAACACTTCCCTATATCATTTATTTGTTCAACCTCTTGACACCAATATAATTACAGGACAGAATTTGGGGAAGTATTTCTGGGGTCAGAAAGATTAGATCATCAGTTCTCCCCATTGAACTCTGTTGTCAGGGGTCAGGGCACTGAGGGCACCCAGGTCCTTCCCATGAAGTGCCAGCTTCCTACAAAGTGCTCTTTGGAGTAGATTCTCTTCAATCTATAAAATTTTCTCAGTGATGCAGATGGGATAACAAACCCAATCCCCTGAGCTTCCTAGGTAATTTCAGAAGCTGTTTTGCACCATTTTTTTGTCTTTTGTTTTTTAAGATGAATTTCATCCTATAAGGACAAGCCTAAGAATGTGAGATTTTGAAATGTTGTTCCAGTTTTTCTAATGGGTATCCCAACAAATTATTTCATACCATTTCATTTCTTTTCAAATTTTTACCACAGTCAGGTTTAGCTAATCATCTAGAATGTGAGGGTGTTGTCAAGACCAAGCTCAATAGACTGATATTTGAGCCCTCTTCTGTGCGAGTTAAAGCACTTCACAAATTCGTATTAGCATAGTCACCCTGATGTGTGCCCCAGTCAGGGAATGACATCCTTACTTTTATCTTATGAACTTCCTATGTAAGTAGTTTGTATTTGGAAGGCACTTCTTTTTGACCTGCCAGTGGGTAGCAGTGACTTTCAAATTCTCAAAGAAAAATAATAGACACTGAAGGACTACGTGGGAAGAACACAGCCTCTGAAGCCAGTATGACTGTGTTTTTAATTATGTGGCCATAATTTTAATACAGTCTGACTCACACTTTCCTTGTGAAAAAAGAATCACCACTTGCTATTTTTTGGTAATGTCAAATAGTGAATTGAATATGCCATCGAAAACCTGACATGTAACCACATACCAGACCAAATATACTTTCTCTTCCTTTGCCCTACACTGGTTATGACATGAACGACCACACGTCCAAATCAGTCTTTGAGTTAAAAAGATTATAAGTGGACTACTGCTGCTCCACAAAATTAGCTACATTAACAGGTAATATGTCCATTCATGAAGCTGAGTATAAATAAGTACTAAGGTGAAAACTGTTGAACCTTCATGCCTTCTCTCAAACACTTCATGTTCTCTGATCCCCTTTAGAGTATAAATGCATGGGGGTGGGCAAATCCTTCTCACTCATGCTGTTGACATTATAACTTTATTACACAAGTGTCAGTCAATGCGCTACTTCCACAGGATTGTACCACAAGCTATTTGTCACTCTTGCTCTGAAAATGGATTAGAGGTAGCACTTTGTTAAGCAAGAGTTTTGAAGATTGGACCTCCATATTCAGGTACACACCAGGGCCTAAGTTCTACTTGTAGAGATCTCTGCTCCCAAAGTCTCTTTAAGCCCCCATCTCTTTTTCTCCTTCCTTCCTGTTCTATCCATTTCTGACTCAACAGGAACAGGTGTCAGAATCCCAGGGCCTGTTCCTTAATACACAGCCCTATGTTGGCTCTGGCATCACCAATGGTTCCCGCATGGACTCCCCAGGGTGCTAACTCTATCACTCTACAAGCAACCTCCATCTCTCTTGGTCTAGGGTTTTATTCTGTTTTAGCCCTCTAGAAACCAGGATACTTAGGAAAATGGGTCCCCGGTTCTGCCAAAAAAAAGGAAGATGGGTACAGAACGGTTTTACATTGCACTAGTCAAAGGTTTGCTGGAGGCATTTCTGAAGCACTCTTGGAAGAGCATTAAAAGATGCTGAGGTGGGAGACTCTGCCTGCTCTCTGTCTATCAGGTTGGAGCATGAGTGACTCAGCAGATCTGTGTGTGATGTGCTCTACGCAAAACATCAGGTGGAAATTGCAAAGCTAATGTTGATTGTTGACAAGTTTTGAGAGTGACCAGAGTGAGAACAGTGCATAAAATTATGTTCCACTGTGCAGGCCTCATTTTATTCCCTCACACTACTGTGATAAGCTAGTGTGTACATTATTAAATATCTCTAATTTATTTGTATAAATATTGCTATGTTGAAATACGTACTGTGACCTTCTTCGAATCTGTTCCCACATCATGCTCATCTGTCATAGTCTTGTTTACTTGCAACTTCCAAAAGCATAAAGGATGATTGTATAAAATTAGGTATATGTTCTGGGAACAATTAATGCTGAAATGGTCAGCTGTCTGGTTACATAAATTAATTGGTTTGTGTTATCATACACTGAATTAATGTCCCCATGATTTCTCTACTAAACTATGTACTTCTTTATTTTCTTTGTATACACTCTGGATACGAATGCAAATAAACACAACTAGCTTTAGGTACACTAACTTAAAACAAAAAAACAGTGGATTATAATTTCTAATTGGCTTTTACTGCCAGTCTGTTTTCTTATGTTTAATAGAACTTGTGCTTCACACTGTAATGTTTCTTCCTCATGTTTTGCATAAAGGAGAAGAAAAAATCATCTTGAAGGTAAAACGAAATTGGTAAAATTGAAGAGATATGCATAGAATCACAAGTTCTCCACTAATGATTACTCATCTTTCTTTTATCAACTATTTCCATCCCTCACCCTGCCACCTCTTTCTCCCAAGTCAGCTTCTTAAATGATCAGTGTAGGAGGTAGCAAGATCACTGTTCACACGAAAAGAAGACAGAGGTTCTTCCTATACAAGGAAGTGAGATTTCAAGGATTTCAGAGAGGGAGAAAATAAGGACGAATGCAAAATAGATTTTGTTTTTGTTTCTTTTTTCCTTGTTAGTATTATCCATACTCTGAAAGAGAGCAGACACTTTACCCACGCTGCTTGCTCCTTTGGCCTTTACCTCAATGTGTGTGCCTTTGCCTGCACCCTTCCCGCTCACTCTAACTCACCCGCAGTTCATACACAGGATGACTCAAGTCAGAGTTTACATTTTCAATAATTTTTCCAAGTGAAACACATGCTTCATTTTTTGAGCTAGAGCATAGCTAATAATGCAGATGAAATCTTGGCATGGTAACATTTGAGCTGGCCTTGGCTGTGAGGAAGAAGGTGGCATGAGCTTCCTCTGCTGCAGGCTGCAGCGAAGGAGCAGTCCCATCCCGGAGTGACATGCTTATCGCAGGCATCAACGTGGAAGCGCAGTCTGTAAGGCAATAAGCCTCTCTCACATCCCAGCATGGGTGCTAGCCCTGAGCTGCAGCGGCAGTAATTGACATAGTTGCCCAATGCTACAAAACAAACTCAAAAACTATTCTCATTAGACATCCCCCTGCTTTGTGACTCTGTTATTGTAAAACCCAAGCACTGAGCCCCATACCAGCGTGGCTCTGTTTTTAATTAGTTCTGATGGCATTGGGCTGTAAGCCAAAGAAAAAATGAACTTCCTGTGAGTGAGGCTTGTTGCTCAGTATGTTGCTTCCTTCTTAGATAGTTTTCACAGCATTTTATGAAAAGGACTACTGACAGAAATAATATAAGTTTTTACTGCTTTTGATTCTTTTTTCCAGGCCAATAAAGTACAGCTGAAAGTCAGGTTTGTTGGTTACAATGCCATTATTTAGTCTTTTGTGTGACCCAATTGACTTGTCTTTTGATTAAAGACATCCTACAGGATTAATTTTTTTTAATGGAGAAAACACAGGCTTCTGTTGAAATTTTAAGACCATGAATGTTTTAGTGTTTCTACTAAATTAATTCGGTGATATATTTTTACTGCCTGGGTCATTGATGGCAGAGTGTTATAATTGAGATACTGGTGAAGTCACCTTCTGAAAATAAGGGGAAAAGGGCAGATGGAGACTCCAGCCAGATGAAGAAGAGCTCTGTAGACTGACGCCAGCACCCTGCCAGGAGCAGCCCTTCTAGCCGATGACATCTTCCCTCTCTAGGGCCTTCTCAGTATCATCCCCACTTGGGACATTTTTCAACCTCATGAGTTTCCCCTCTTCCAGGTGGAAGCTGGATGTCCACTCTGCAGGACCCCCTTTGAGCTCCTTGAGATCTGAAGGCCTACACATCAGACACTGCCTTCAGAGCACCAGCTGGGAAGCCAGGGAAATGAGAAAGTAGGTGCTTCATGGGTCGCATTCTCGGCAGAGAGCCATTAGGAGGCTCACTCAGGTCAGCCATGGTCAGTGACCTGTGTTCCTGCTGTCCCCTCACCAATGGTCATAGCCCCCAATGTGCACATGTGTGAGAGAAAGCAGTCACAGGGTCCCTGCTAAATCCATGCAGCTGTTCAATGGGTGCCCCACCCAGACACAAAGCCTCCGAGTTATACTCACTGAACCTCTGGCAGATTCAGTGAACTGGCATGTCACCTTTGTTCTTTAAATGTTTTAATTGCAAATTTAATTTATTTAATGGATATGGGACCATCACAGACATTATTAGTTGCACAGGGAATATAGTTCAGTAGCAGAGTGCTGGCCTGGCAGGAGCAAGCCTTTGTTCCATCTCCAGGGCCAAAGGAAGGTAGGAGAGAAGTACTTGCTATTAGAACTTGTTTTTCTACAGTAGCTTCTTCATTTCATTGTTTTCTGTTCATTTTCTTTTCCTGGTGTTACTGGGAATTGGACCCAAAGCCTCTACATTGAGCAATACCCCCTAGCCCTGCTCTATATTTTTTTCTTGAGACCCAATCTCACTACATTGCTAAACTTCAAGCTGGCTTTGAACTTGGCAGTCCTCCTGCCTCAGCTTTCTAGTGAGTTGAAGCTTGTATGTTATTAAATGTATTGGTTTAAAACTGTAACTAATATGATCTTATCATTACTTCCTTACTTACAACACTGAAAATAAATTTTATCATTGTCAACCACGAGTTCTGTAGAACTACATAGCATAAAATGTCAGTGCCTTCAAGTAAAAAAGCTAATATGATGGCTTAAGGAATGGTGACAAAACGCCTTTGGGGTCAGAAAGACATAACGTCAAGTCCTAATTCTTACACTTAACAGTCATGTGATCTTGTGAAAATTGCTACTCACCTGAAAGGTAAACATCTCATACTCTGGCTCTAGATCAGTGGCACAGTGCATGCTTAGCCAAGAGTGAGTCCTGGGGTTTGATATCCAGTACAGCAAAAAGGAAAAAGATAACTTGGAGTATAATTCATCTCATGAATTTCTTGGGAAAAGAATGAAATATGGTTACAATTATTATTACTATTTATTTACTTATGTATTTATTTGGTACAGGGTCTCACTACACAGCTCAGACTGCTAATGATCCTTCCAGGGTTCTGGGGCTGGTAAGCATGTAGTACTAGGGGTCTCAACCACTTGCCAGGTAGACACATAAACTGCCCGAGCTATCTCCCTAGCCCCTGTTATTACTATTGAGAAGCCTTTACTTTCTTAATTCTTTTTCTGTACAAGGTTTTTAGGAAGTAATGTTGTTTTGGGGAGAGGCAGTGGGTCTTTAACACAGGGCCTTTCATCTGCTAGGCAAGCACTCTACCACTGACTTCTATCACCAGACCTTACACTTATTTTAAATAAATAGGCTTTCACTTTTTGGTTGCAGACTTAGGTAATCACTAGATCTTAGAGTCTCCAGAGATACAGGGATTATTTCCATCTTCTCCATGCTTCTAGAAGGATACACAATTGTCTATAGTTTTCTGTAAAAGAACAAAGAAAGAGATCCTATTGATTATTATTCAAGGTGTATATACTACTTTCTGAAATAATTAAACTAAAATTCTGTTCCTCTTGAAACCATTTCACATACTGTCATAGCTCTGCATACCCTTCAAAGCCACTGTAAACCCCACCTCATTGCAGATCCTGTTTCTCATTCCCCTTGTGTCTTCTGAACGCTGGTATCACTGCCTCTTGTGGCAGGTACCATACTGTTGCTCATGTGAAATTTCACATGACTAGACTCCCCACATAAGCATAATCTAAAGCTCTAAAGACTAGAATTCATCTCTGTGTCCAGACAACACATAATCTGTACTCTTGCAATATTTCCTCCTGTCTCTAGAACTGGATTGGACGGTATCTGAAGACACCAAAATTTCTTATTTATTAGTAATTCACACATATTTATTGAATCAAATTAATAATAATTGAAATTTTCTGTACTTTCCTCTTTTTGTTCATTTCTTTTTCCTTGTGTTCAGTTCTTCTTCTGAAGGATTAAACTCAGGCCCTTGTGCTTGCCAGAGAAGCACTTATTCTACCAAGCCATCTTCCTGGCCCTTCAGTTCTTTGATTCTTTCAAATTCTGTAGTCTTCAGCACTTATTCTGCCCCAGCAAGTCTCTATGAAAATAAATTCTGTCTTGTAATCATTTCTGGCCACTTTTATTATAACTTTTACATAATCTCTTCAAACTAGCAATAAAACATTTTCATTATAGCACAGGATTTAAACTGGCCATTGCTGTTTCCTCCTTCCAACACTTGCATCTGTGCAGCTGTTGTGTTCAATGGGCTGCCCATTGCTGTAATTTCTCCAGCCACTCAGGAAATCCTTGTTCGTTGAGTTCTGCAGCACTTCCCAGCCAACTCTCTGAGTTTCTGAGCCTCTAAACTAGAAAGTGATGGGAACCCGGCCGTTTTGTGCTGTTTAGCTACCAGTACCATTGTCTTCTTTGTTCTGTAGTTTCATCTTCTTAAGTATACTTAGAATATGAGCCTAGGGCTTCTCTTCCATAGTTTACATTTCTTTTTGAGGTCCATTAGGTCCTCACAAAAAGTGGTACCTGAAAAGTGGTACCTGAAAATGTTGAAGTTTCTAATACGTAACTTTTTTCTGTTGCTTCCTGTACAAGAAACGAGCTTGCCCCACAGATTTCAGGATGGAAACCACAATGGGTCTTGTTTCCCAGTGGCGCTGTTTTCATAGTGCAGTGAGGGCTGATTTCCTAAAGAAGATGAATGTCTAGATAGTTGCTTCCACGACAGTGGGAACTTCTGGGCTGGAGACCAATAAATAGAAACACGCTGCTGACAAATCTGCATCTGTCTTAAACCATGTTTGGCTAATAACTGAGTCCATAAGTACTTCATTGGGGAAAACATCAACTATTTTTTTTTCCTTTGAGGCATTCCCTCCTGGGACCGTTTCATTACTACAGTGATTGAGCTGAAAGTCAGAAGCTCGCTGACACTGTGAATGTGTGCAGTGTCCCAGTCCCCTACTCCTCTTGTGACAGTATGCCTTTTGTCACCCAACACGCACTAGAATGTTTTATACTAAATAAGTGCTATTTATTATGTTCAGGTCACTCACACCTTCGAAAACTGGATGAGTTTAGAACAGGGTAAAAAGACTTCCCAATGCCTCTCCATAGTCTTGCTAGATGGTAATCCCAGCTAAAACCTTCTGTTGAAGTAGAGAAATGATTTATTTCTAAATGTAAACTCATTGCATTATCTGCATCTCTTGAAACAATCAAGGAAGCTTCCATAAATCACATCAAGATGATAAGAACATAAAGAGATAAATTCACTTTCAGGGATGAGCTAGCACAAAGGCATGGGGGGGGGGGTTTCCTTCAGTGACAGAATTGCTACCAGTTGGCTGGACGAACTATTGCTCAAGGTCAAGCATTCGGTAAGTAAATATCAGGTGGATATTAGCCAGAGGCGTGGACTTCATCTACCCAGCTACAGAGTGAGCAGAACAAAGCATGCATATAGGAGGAGGAGGCCAGGTACAGTCTGGAGGGAATCAGGAGTAATGTGGTATCTATTTTTACATTTTCACAAAGGTGCATCTTGTAGTACAGTTCAAAGTGCAAAAATAAAATGGCCATGGTAACCATAAAATTACCTATAATATTCTGGTGTCTTCAAGGAGAATTTAAAATAAGTGAAATGTTTTACATAGTCTACAAATTAATTTCAAATGCCTTAGTTGTATCACTTCAATGTTTTACAGAATTCTTGCCCTTAGTTGGTGTAAATAACTATATAGGATAAATATGAGCATACTTGAATGTATACATAGTCCTATAAAATTTTTTGTTCATACTCAAAATAGTTTTCATTAGAATTGCCTTGGGAGATAAAATAGAATTAAATCAATGAAGTCACTCATTTTAACATTATACCCTAGGGCTGGGGATATAGCTCAGTGGCATAGCACCTACCTGGCAAATACAAGGTCCTGAGTTCAATTCCCAGTACTAAAAAAAGAAAAAAACATTATATTTTAGAACTTGAATTTCTAGCTTCAGAATTTATTGTGTTAATATATGTTAATATATGTATTTTTAAGCTAACTCATAAAAGGTAAAAGATCATGAGAAAAATTTCAGCACTGCACGGACCAAAAGGTGCCAGCCTACCGACTCAGAACTGCACCATTACAGCTTCCACCCTACAGAAGTACGCTTGGTTGATTAAAGGAGAGCGTAAAAGGAAACACCGTTATTTCTAAAACTAAGAATTTTTATATATCATTTTAGCACTTTTCTCTGCTCTGGAATTAACACACAATATTAAAATATTTATAATATTCACAATATTATATTAAATATTTATTTATAATGATATATTAAAATATTAATTTAACATTCCATGGAATTTCTAGTAACTACAAAGAAAGGAGTAGGGAGACGGCATGGAAATGAACCTAGACACGCCAACAGGTGACCCGGACAGCTTTTCACAAATGACTCGCGGTGGTCAGCTGCTGCCCGTCTGTGAGTGTGCAGATGTTCTTACGCAGGTGTACGCGTGGCGTCGGTTGCAGCGATACAGGAAAGATATTTGAGAATTTCACCTCTCAGCGTTAAATGCCATAATACATTCTTAAAATTGGAAACAGAAGTGAAGTATAACAATAATTATTCACTAAAACGCCTGCAAGAAGAAGCAGGGGCTGGGTTTCAATCCCCAGGCCTGCCGTGCCCGCCCTGCCCCCGGGGCCCGCTGAGACAGAAATTGAGACTGGGCATTGGTGGCGCCCGCCTGTAATCCCAGCACTTGGAAGGCTGTAAACAGGCAGATCAAGCCGAGTCTGTCTATGCAGTGAGACCGTGTACATCCTGTACACCTTGTCCTAAATACAAAACAATAATAATTACTCAATTCCTGGGAGTACAGATAAGTTAGCAGATTACAAAACTGGAAAAAAGGAATCTGAAAGGATATATTTTTCTTAAAGCAACATTATAGGATCATCTTTCACTAGGACAGGTAGACACTATTTATGCTGGTAAACAAAATACAGATAAATGCAGGTCAATCCTATCTGTATGCCCAGCAAACACTCACATGCTCCATAAACTGTTCTTCCTTTTTGAGATTCTCATCATGTTATCTTGTTAGCTATTGGCTCAAGACAAAAAGTATTAAATATTAGGTACATCTCAAAAGGCCATTTAAAAAAACCAAACTTTTTAAAAGAAAAACATTCTTCCACACTTTTGTCCTGGAAAATTCATAGTTGTCCATCATTCCTAACCTACCAAAGCTCAGTCTGTTAAAGACAAGATCAAGTGCTGTCTACTGAACCATCCTAGGAAGTGCTCCATCTGCCTTAGCTATTTTTTTCTGATAATACACTTGCCTTCTGCCTCCTTCTAACCACCTCTTAGCCTAGCTTTATGCAGAACTACTCTATGTGGAAAGATCCTAAGAATATTTGTTTTTACTTCTGACATTGCCAGTCATATGCATAACCTACTACTATTATGGACTACTGGACTATATTGGATTACATTGCTGAATTCATGTGCCTACAATATATGAATTTGCAATGGATTACCCATCTCTGACAAAAGTAAACAAAAAAGAGGGATATAAGTGAAGGACCATTTTTGTGAATATGTATCTATATATACAAAATAGCACAGCTATTTTCTCTTAATTCAATGAGAAGAAAGATTTGTACGAATAATGCTTGGCAAGATATCATGTCTGCATCTTGTACTATAAATAACTACTACAAAAACAACAGTATGCAATGTATTAATTATTGTAACTGTCCTACTAACCTGTTTTGAAACTGTCTCATTGCTACTTCTTTCTCAATAAAATTAATATTTAAAAAAGAATATTTGTTTCTTATTTTAAAATTCTCATGGGCTGTTCGGCCTTCACAGGTGTCAGTCTCCACCCAACTTGGCTAACACTCTCCAATCCATCAGCTAAGCGCACAAAAGCAGCAGTCCCGGCTTCCGCGACCTGTGCCCTCCCTCAGGACACCGCGGCCTCAGCCTTCATCTCCCCACTGCTCATCCTTTCCACTGTGTGTGGCTGCCCTGCTCTGTGTTTTCAACATGCGTGGCTGCCTCCTAGATTCAGGGTCAGCCCGTGCACTGGTCCTTCTGCAAAGCTGTGCTTGATTCTCTCAATTTCTTTCTCAAAAATCACCTTTTCATACTTTATTTTTCTCAGTAATACTTATCATCATCTAGCATATAAAATACACTATTAATTTGTGCATGTTCACCACTGCTTTATTTCTAACAACTAAACAAAGTAAACAATAAAGATACCCTGAAACAGGAGAATTAAGAAATCAAGGGGGGCCGGGGAAATGGCTCAGTGGAATAAGCGCTTCCCTGGCAAGTGCAAGGGCCTGAGTTCAATTCCCAGTTCCACAAAAAAAAAAAAAAAAAAAAAAAAAAAAGAAATCAATGGGACTATCAATACAATGTGGTACTATTAATAAAACTAAGCATCATACACATAATGTATTCATTTTCTGTTGATACCATAACAAATGATCACAAGCTTAGCAGTTTTTAGCAAGACAAATTTGCTTTTGTATAGCACCATTTTAGATACATTTCATTTATCTGTTCTATTTATTATCTGTCCTAGTTCACTCCAGAACAGTGTTAGCTCTATCCAGACATGTATTTGTCTCTTTGCATGTGTTAACACTGTTTGATCCTCAGAACAACAATACCTGACATGTAATGGATGCTCAGGTATACATCCAAGTGATAAGACTCTCATATTAACTACAATTTTTCATGAATGCTTGATATAGCTGAAAAATAAAATGTATTTTCAGTTTGAAACATGAAACAACCAAAGCTATTTTTTGAAGTACCATTTTTCCAGACCAGAGAATAATAGTTACTGATTGAGATTGGGAAAATGAAATAGCTAGTGAATTCTCAACTCCTAGGAAGAACAAAGTGAAAGACAGCATACAGAAGGGCCAATGCTTACAGAGCAGCTACAAGGGTTTCACCAGTAACACTCAGGCATCTTCTTCTAATCAGTATGGAGTTGTCAATCATTAAAAGTCTCTTACAGTCACTTTGCCTAACTCAACTGCTGAAAAGAAGGTCTAAGTTGGACGAAGGTCTATAAATGACAATGCTTCCAGGTCCAGACAGATAGCTCAGTGGGATAAGTACTCTGGCAAGTGCGAGGACTTGAGTTTGACTCGTGGTACCAGAAAAAAAAATATTGATAGTTCAACATACTAAGTGCCTGCTTTGGCAAGTGCAGGGACAGGGGTTGCATCCCCCAAACCACATGCTGTGCTAGCCCTGCCCCCGGGTTGCACTGTCCAGGGCATGGAGAAGACAGAGCTAAAGATCTACTCACCAGTAGTTTTTGACTCATACATGTGATATCACCATGGTAATATGGCTCTAACTAAAACTTTACATATGCAGAGCTCTAGAACATGCAGACTGTTGCCACCCCTTGTGGGCTGGTCACCTGAAACATGCTCACTCAGCCTGGGACCAATGACTTGCGCCACTGACAGGGCCTCAGAAGTGCCCAAAGTGGCACTAGTTGTATTACGCACTGTCATAGTAGTAGGACGAAATAGACAACACCTGGAGCTTAGAGGAGAGCTTAGGCTCATGGCACCAGAAGGTTCAGTTCCAGGGTATGCACTCCATGACAAAGAGTACTTGGCAGAACTGGATAGTGAGAAAAGCTTCTCAGCCAACAGCATCCAGCAGGCAGAGAGAGATGCTAGGAATCAAAGGCAGAAATGCAGCTGCAGGTAAATCCCCCCATGATCCGTCTTCTCTGATCAGGCCCACTCCTAGAACTACATGCAGCCACGAACTCATCCACTGATCACTTTTTGGGTGAGGGGAGCATCCTCCCGAATCCAGTCACCTCCCACAAGTCCTGCCTCTGAACACAGGAGATTTTTCAGAGACATTGTAGATTTACGCCCTAATACTATGTCAACAATAGCAGAACTGCAAAGCCCCAGTCTATCTACAACAGGCCCAAGGTCACTTGAAACATCCAAAGCTATTGCAAATGGTGCTGTCACTGCAGCTTCCCTACTTAAGCTCAGAGTCTCTAAGCAGGCCTCTAGGGATAAGCCTCAGTGTGTTATTAATCACCACAACCTTAGATTCTAAAAGGTATTTGGGAACTGGCTCCCTTTACAGAACTAAACACCTGGACTGTTTGTACAGAGTGAGCTTAAAGTAAGCCAGTCAATGAATCAATTTAGCCTGTCACAAATTTCATTTCTATTATCAATTTGAATCTAGCAATGACCATAGGGAAAGCATTCTCTTCCTATCTGGGTGGCACAGAAATATCCCTTTATCCACATGAGATAAATGGTCCCAGTCACCCAAGAGAAAAAGCAGTATGATTTTAAGGCTGTTTTACACAGAAGTGTGGTCCCTCGTTTAGAGACCTTGAAGAAACTCTTGGTCTCTCTGCTCCACATCATGCTTCCCAGATCTGTTCCAAATACTGAGTAGACTTTATGCCAGTACATTTCCACTACTGACATAATGCCGTGGCCAGGGCATCTTCCTATTCCGCCGAGTTTCTCTTATCAAGAAACTGCTCTCCTTTTCCTTCCATGGCTCCTGAGCCTTCCTTTGGATCAGCGATGACACTTCCTGTTATGCTGGCCATCTTTGCCCAAGCATCCTGAATAAAAGGGCTCAAGGCGGAAAAAGAGAGAAAGTGGGTCCATGTGTTCCAAATCAGGCACACATCTGCATTTTACAATCTGGGTTCACTGCATCAGATGAAGTTATAAAAATCAAACAGTAGCCTCCCTTAATGGTATGTTTTGTTGTTCATAATAAAAATCAAGAGCTACACACTGAGAACCATTGCAGATTTTTTCAGCAAATGATCTGCATCTGCCATTTTGTAGCCACAGCTAAAGTCAGCCATTATAGCTGTTCCAGTGAATTCAACCAAATCATCGTAACAAGTACAATTATTGTGTAGAAAGACATTAACACTACCCATTTTTCATTTCCATCAGGGGGTAAAAAACTGTTCTCTCTTTATTTCTAATAGATGAAAATTGAACTAAAACTGGAAGTAATAATACTAAATAGTAGTACTTATTGTAAATATGAAAAATAATTATTCTAAATAAATAAATGTGGGCTAGACAAAGGGTCTTCTTTCAATTTTTTTGGAAAAGTGTCATAAATCACATAGCTTTTAATAAATTCAGGCAAACATTCAAGATAATAGTTGAGCTGGGCCTCCAGATTTTACTAAAAATTCAGTTAAAGCCCTGCCTGGGCAACACAATGACTCAGCAAGACCATGTCTCAAAATTTAAGAAGAGCTGGGGATGGAGCTCAGCGCTATGGCCCTGGATTCCAACTGCAAGCCCATCAACACAAGAAAGAAAAAAAGTCAAGACTAGTTTTCCTAGCAGTTCCTTTAAAAAAATATAATATTTGGTTTTTCCTTCAATATGAGGGTTTGTTATTTATCCTGTTAAAAAGGTAGAAAGCAATGAAGGAGCAGAACTCCTCGCCAGTATCTGTACATACCATTATCAAGAGAAAGGAGATACCTGCTTCTCATCCCCACTCCAGGAGGTCTACTCACTAATCGGAGAAACCCACCAAGTTCACCAACTTTAACTAAAAAAATTAACTTTGTTTGCTCTGGAAACACTATAATAACTCTGTCTTTTATATGACACCTTGTATCAGAAATAACTATCTTGATATGCTATGCTGTACTATACTAACTACAATAAGGATTTGGGAAACATTTTGGTCTCCAGTGACCTAAACACAGAAGATTTTTTTTATTATTATTATTTTGGAAGGGTTGCATCTTTTGTTTGACTATAGACCCTACATCTTCATAGTTTTCTAGGAAAATCAAAATCTCCCTGAAGATCCATATATCGTATGGTGCAATTAAACAAGAAAACAGTTCATCAGAGTCTATAAAAAAATCAATAAACTTGGAATATGTGGAAGAATAAATCAAATTGAGTAGGAGCCTTCCAGAACTGACTTTGGCACTGCCATCCAAATTCTCTGCCTGTTCACCAGCTTTGTAGCCATGACTGATGCCCACCAAAGGGCTTGAGCTGCAGTGCTGTGTGGCTAAAGTGAAACAGGGAATCCAGGAAGCTGGGCAAGGAATTCTACAGGTCAACAAACAGTGAGATTTTTAATGTAAAATATGCAGTTCTCTTTTATAAGCTATATGACTGTCTCATATTTTTAGTGTCTCCACAGACATATTTCTATGCTGGATTCCTTAAAATGTCTGATGATTCTCTCTTCCTTCTCTGTATCTTTTTCTCTACAGACCCCACTAGCTAGTTCAGTCAAACAAATACAAGTTTGTTACTTTGAACCCTTCATCTATCCCATTCACCCAGCTTTGAGCCACTGTGAATTTTATTGTACTTTTTTTTTGCAGTATTAAATTTTTTATTTTTCACTATAAAAACATAAAAACTTTGACTGGTCATGTGGCTTTGTCTTTGAGAATCACTCTCTCCTAGCTGGAACCACACAGTCAACAAACACAAAGGCCCGCACTGCAGCTACCTCTTACGTGAGGAGCAGGGCAGACCCGGAAGAATGAGGACATAAAAGCTGCCAGAAGGCTAGATCAGAAACAAAAGACATCAGGCATAAAGTGATGACCAGCCCTTGGGCTAGATACAGAACTCTATTCCTTCTCTGTCATTTAAATTGTGATGCCCTGATGTGTCTCCATGTGTAAAACTAGCCTAACAAAAATATTTACCTCTTCAGATTGTTCTAGGCATTTAAAGACTAAAAACGCCTTGTCTGTCCCATGTGTGATCGCTGCTTGACTTAGCTCCCCACTTGATCCCCGTCTAACCAATATCACCCTAGCTGCTATGCTTGTGATCTGATTGGTTGGCCATAGTTTCGTCCCACCTCATGCCCATCCTATGATTCTCCATTGAACCAATATAACCTAAGCCACTAAACTTGTAATGTTACAGATTGGTTATAGTTCTGTTCCTCTGCACCATGTGGCTTTGCTCAGTGGCACCTATGAGAAGTGAGGTCAGTGGGCACTCCACGTTCCAAAATCCCTCTGTTCCTCTCAGACAGAAGCTAACCCTCAACAAATTCATCCTATTCAATAAAAAGTGGGGAAAAAATCCAGCAAAACATGAAATGTACATTTTGAGAATTCATGAAAACATAATAAAACTGTACCTGATTGTTTAAAGTGCAGTGGCTCAAGATATAAGAATCCCAAATTTCAGTTGGGTCTCCACTACTAATGCCTTGTGTGAGCTTGAACCACTTACAAACTTCCTGAGCAATAATTTCTCCCACTTAGAAGTAAGGGTTTAAACCTGCACCTGGCAGTTAAGTTTGCAATAACAGCACTCTGGAAAACTGAGGTCAGAGGAACACACTTTGAGTTAGACAGGACAACTTAACAATTTAGCAATTTTTTGTGTAAAATTTTTAAAATTAAAAATGTTTGGGGATGTATCTCCATAAAAAGGCCCTAGGTTCAAATTCCAAATGGCAGAAAAAGGAAGGAAGGAAGGAAGGAAGGAAGGAAGGAAGGAAGGAAGGAAGGAAGGAAGGAAGGAAGGAAGGAGGGAAGGAGGGAGGGTAGCAGAGGGAGGTACAGGAGGAGGGTAGAGGAGATGTGAGAGAAGGGGAGGAGGTGGGTGAAAAGGAGCAGAGGAAGAAAGAGAAGGGAAGTTGGGCTAGATATTCTCAGCACATTGTATTTGTGCTGAGATATATTTGATAGTAATTTTGTATTTACACATTCTAAAACATCAAAAACAGGGCTATCCATGAGGGCTGAAGTCACAGAAGGTTTCATTTAGAAAACAATGGAGTGCTGCCTAATGAGAGGGGAAGTAGGACAGAACTAGAAAACAAACACATGAGGACATGCAGAAGGAAAGGAAGGGCTAGATTAGGGAAACAGCAAGGGAGTGGCCTGAGGTTTGGATTTTCTTCATACAAGAAAGAGAAATTGAAAAAAAAAAAAGAAGAAGAAGAAGAAAGAAAGGAAGAGAAACTGAGCCCCTATAGGACAGATGAGGCCCACGTGCACAGTGACTGGACAGACAGGAAAGCACATTCCTGTGGCCAGTAATGTCACAGATATTCTAATGAGTTGTTGAGAAGGGGACTAATAGCATGAAATCAGTGTTCAGGAAAAATTAATTTGACAAAGCTATATAGTTTACATTGGAAAAGTAAAGATAACAGATTTGATGATAGTCGTGAAGACTGACTTTTTGTATCATTCTGGGAAAAAAAATGGCTATAATAGTTACCACAGAACAAGATTCCTCAGTCTACGATTACAACTCAAATTTTAACCATCTTCCTACTTTTCTTATAATGTTTTGCTAACTAAAGCATCCATAAAATCATTTGATATAAATAAAATTTACACCATCTCACTATGTGTATAAGTGTTGTGGATATGTTTGCATGCATTTAAACCAAATAGTAAATGTAGAGCCAAGGAATATATTCAAATTCTATTATTTTATTTGTACAGCTCTTCTCAAAGACAAAGATACAGTGGTGCCTACACTCGTGAACTTAATTTCTCCACAATTCTGGGGAAGACGGCTGCATTTGGGTTTGCATGAAGAACATGGCCACTGTTGTGTTGGTCACCAGACACAGAGCCCAGGACCCAAAGTTCTGCAAATGTTTCTGCCCACAAGCTGAACTTCATGAACTGAAGTATTACTACATTTTGAACACATGACATCTGACAGATTAGTTTCTGGTTTGCCTCGATTCTACCACGTGATATTTAAACCATGTGAGATGAAGTAATGTTGAAACACTTGTAGATTTTCATATTACACAGGGGAAAGAGAGTCAAGTGTGAAAAGTCAGATCCAGGAGCCACACGTTTCTCTCCCATTCACATCCATGAAGCAAGATGGAACAGCTAGCTCCTCAGAAAAGGTGGGTGAATCCCAGCAGCAATGGAAGCAGGTAAATCATTTACCCTTGGACATTTACAAGGGAAATCTGTTGGGGAGCTTCCATAATGCCGGCATCTTCTACTCCACATTTTTGAGTGTAGGATGAACTGTAATTTTGGTCACAAAACTAACTCACTACAACCCAATAAATTTTTCTTCTATTCCATCCTGAGCAATGAGGACAGAGAAGGAAGATGAGAGAAGTGCACATTAAATAATATCTGTATACCTAACATATACTGGACACAACTTAAAATTTACATTGTTTATTTCTATGAAGTGATCTCTAAGGGTTTCCAAGTATTATTGATAACATAATAAAGTTCCAGAAGCAATTCTCCAAAAAGACATACATTATAATCTAGTGTATGGTAATCTTGAGTCTAGCAACGCAGTTCAAAATAAATGAAACAAAAATTTGAAGAAGAAATGCACACATCTTTCATTATAATAGCAGGATTTTTTTTTCCGTTTCATGTACAGAGTCTCACTCTAGCTCAGACTCCTGTTTTCAGCCTCTCCAACTCTGGGATTATAGGAATGCATACCGTGCCCAGTCTCTGTGGCCAGCTCATTGCACCCAGTGGTGGGACCAGCACAGCATGAGGTACTAGGGATCAAACCCATTCCCTGCGCTGGCCTAAGCAGGCCCTTAGTCTGCTGAGCTATCTTGCTGACCCTAAACACCTCCCTTTCAATAAATGACAGAAAAAGAGGTAAAAATCAGTAAGGATCTGCAACGCTTGAACACTGTGAATTAGTGTGACCCAGCCAATTACCCTAACAACAGCTAAACATGTTCAGAATGAATAAGTCACAGCAAGTTTGAAATCACATGAATTATAGTCTATGAAGAAGAAATATAAAATTAGAAATCAATAAGCAATTTAATATATCTTGTAATCACCATTCTTCTCTTTACTTCTATGATATCAGCATTTTGTTGAGATTTCTATATTTATTTCTTAATTAGTGATCAGCTTGTTTAGATTTCACAAACCTACAATTGCATCTGTCAGTTTAATTCACATGTGTACATCTGGCACTTCTATTTTAAAAAATCAGTAATGAAGATATCTGAAAAAAACCCTCCCAATAATTACAAACTAAAGAGCCCACATAATATTACACAGGGGAAAGCTTCGATCAAAAGGAATGTTGCAAAGCATTTCAAATCTGCAGCCCTCCCAGAGTTCAGGGATTCTCAGAATGTGCCATTGTGCCTGCTTTACAGACAGATGCAAAAGTTCTAAGCTAGAAAGAGCAAGTAAAACCTAATAATGCATGCTCCACCATGACAAAATCATGCTTACACTAGGAGTATAAGATTGGTTTGGCAACTACAGCTGAGTCAATGTAACTCACCATATGAAAACTCTAAAAAACAGATAGCTACATCATCTCAGTTGACACTTTAAAAACACATGGGGTGAAATCCAGTAACAATTGTTTCCATAAGAAAATTTTTGTTGAGTCTTAACAAGACAGGAATAAAGGACAATTTCTTTAATTTACTATTAGTCATCTACAAAGAAATGATAGTTGACTTTATGTTTGTTGAAAAAAAATGCTGGAGGGGCTGGAGAGATAGGTCAGAGGCATAAGCACCTACTTGTCAAGCACCAGGTCCCGAGTTTTCTTGATTTGTTTCTGTCTTTTTTTTTTTTTTTTTT
>PVKA01005924.1:45047-87250 GCA_004027165.1 Ctenomys sociabilis | reverse complement strand
GTCTAGTTGGCCATGCAGGTCATGAGGTAAGTGAGGGGTGGAAAGGAACATGGGTTTTATAACATCTCTGCCCCTCAGCTCCGGCCACACGAAAACACTAAGTGACTTACAGTTTTAAAATCCAGGACAAAATTCTCCAAACTCTGTAATACTGGATTCTCTTCAGAATGGTGAGACAATCATAGTTATTTCCCAGGGGCATGGTAAAGATTAATTGAAAAAAGATACCATAAATATATGATGGGGCGGTACCAACCCTTCCTATGCATTGTCATTTGTTTCTACCAGAGAGAAGTCAGTTTGATCTCCTGTTTACAGAGAAGTGTGCTGAGACTCGGAGAAGATGGAAAACTTGTCTAAATTCACACATGGACTAAGGTGGAACTGAGGCTGTAGTCGTGCTTAAATTCAAGCCTCTCTTAATAACTCTGCATAACACAGCCACTCTGATAATATATGTGCAAGCTCGTGGAGCATAACAGATTATCAATAAATACCATAATGCCTAGACTATCGCCCAGTATGATGAAGTATTTTAATATATGTTTATTGAAGGGATGAATAAACAAGCAAATAAACTGTGTCACATGAGGCTACTCCACAGAGATTCTAGACTTTTGGGGCTATCCAGTCCTGTAACATGGATTACTGATGGGATTCTGAGTCAGGAGTCAGAGCTAGAGAGATGTGTTCATCTAATTGTGTGAAATACAGCGATCTGAATGAATCACAGCACCACAGCACAGCACAAGAATGCTGCAAGTACATTTGGAGCTGAGAGTCTAACTTCCCACTGAATCTTAAAAAGAATAATCAGCCGAGGAAAGGAAGTCTCTAATTCACTGGCACTTTTCCTGCTACACCAATTTTAACAATAACTAATTGAATTAGACGTGGAATTCTGAGAAAGAGCTTCTCTATATTCGTGGTGACTTCCTGAAGTCCCTTGGACTTCACGCAATCACATGCAAGAAAGCCTTTTCCAGCTTTTGGGCTGACATTTACTGACGAAATGCTAAGCAGAATATGTAGCTTCCTACCCACCCGCTAGAGCAGACAGAACTCTCAAAGCAATGACTAGAAACCTCCCTCCCCACCGCAAATCCAGAGCAAGCCAGGGCTCCATTACAAGGTTAGAGGATTGTCTCAAAAAGGAACAAGCACATTACTTAGAAGCAGCCATTTCCATATGCACTAATCTCTGCCCTTCTCTTTTTCCTGTTCAAACCTCCTATGGCAGTCAGAGTTTACAAGAGAAAAGATCTAATACAGGACACATAATATATAGGATTATTTTATAATATCCACCCAAAGAGTCACATCAAAGAGTCCAGGAGACCTATCCACACACTGGAGACCAGAAGAACCCAGCTGAGGGCTTAGATCCCAAAGTAATATCCCACATCAGTTCATCTGGAGGCCTTGAGCTGATGACAATTTCTCACACAAGTCTGTATCCGGGATCTGTTTTGGGAAGACCCAAATGCCTGTGGAGGTCTACTGGTTGATACATTGTGTCAACTTGAGAAGTTTAAAAGTTTACTTATGTGACACAACAGGGAGCCAAGGTTCTTACTTTTGTGCAGGAAGAGGACATGGACCTTGTGTGAGTTCTCTACCCCCAGCCCACATAGCCTGCTTATAATGTAACCAGGGGAGAGAGGCTTGCTAGAAGCCACAGCTGCTGCCCCTCCCTTTGCTCCTTGCTGTTTTCTGCCACCAAGATGGCTCTGCATCACTCTGCCTTAGAAACCACCACCACTGTGAGCTAAATAAACTTTTCCTTCCTTAATTTTATCCCAGAAATGAGTAAAATGTAACTGAGACAGGTGAAACTAGAAAGTCTGTCCCAATGGGACCAAGGATCTGGACCAGCAGGCTGAAGGTCATCGCTAGAGCTAGGAAGCAATGTTCAAGTTAAGGACAAGCACTCCACGGTAGAGAATCTCAGCCATCCTCAGTGACAGAGAAGACCTGAGCTCTGACAACGAGAACAGCTGACTTCGTGTAAGGAAAACCCCTGTGACAAGCTCCTCCAGGAAAATCAACAGCATGCCCCTTTCTCCAGTTCTCCTCGTACCCTATTGGCAACAACACCCAATCCACATCAGCACCTCACTGATTCAGTTTAGCTGGGCATTTACAAGTTCATCATTAGTTAATCTGCCACACCAGCCTCTTCTCCTTTTCTCCTCTCCAACTTCTGCTAGTAAAATAGCAGTATTACTTGGTGGTAATTGGTCCAGTCTCTATCCTGTATCTAACCACATACAACATCCAGTTCATCCAAGGAATGAATTCTCTCCACTTCATCCTCAGAACCAGCAAATGGTGTGAAAAACAAAGGACAGGAAAAAAAAAATAAGGATGGAAGTAAACGAATTACTGGAGCATGGAAGGAACTTTCACAAAACACATGGTAAGACACAAGGGCAGGAGGATGCAAAGAAAGGAAGCACAAAATGTGCCATCCTCCAACGAACGTAAGAAACTAAGTTGGGTGAGGGGGTGGGGGGACATGCTGTTCCAAATAGTTAATCAATGCCAGATACCAACACCAGCAACTGCTAATAATGAGGAAAGAATCACCTCTCTTCAGCTGTAATTATTTCTGACACGGGTCTCTAGGAGGAGTGTCAAGACTCAGGTTAGCATCTCAGTGTGATAATAACCCACGATTACCAGGCACTCACAGTATCTGAAGGAAAGGAGAGTTTGGAGAAAGGGAAGTGGCAATTAGAAATACTTGTCATGGTAATTGCATTGTGAATAGCAGGCATCCACATTTCAGCAGCCAGTGTAAGTTTGCTTCTGTCTGACTTTAGAAAAACATCTCCAGGCAGGTAAAGAAATGGAAAACACATCAAATTTTCAAAAATAACTGTGGAAAAAATAATATTATTCCTGTCCAAATAATAGTGCTAGATAAAAACTCTTGAAATTCATAAGTTTGAGAGCAGCATAACTTGACCAGCCAAGAAACTGCCTTAAGCCAACTAGCAGCCACCTGATCTTCCCACTTTAAGTGGTGACTTCAGGTGTTGTCCACGTATTGTCTTCTACCGAGACCAGAGCAGCTCTGCCCTTTATTCTTTAATTGCTCTCCTTATGGAAAATGAGCACATCCAAAGCTCTCCAAGTTAGAGTTGGTCTGAACTTGTAAAGGGGAGAGGTGGTCAATCAAAGCCTCCCAGATTCCAATCCTAGAAGACACTATGGGAGTATATTGTGGAAGCCAATGAACACAACAGGGTTTCTCTTCTGTGCCATTTGGAAAAGTGTTGAGAAACCAGGAAATGCAGATGTTCATTTCCACCTCCAGTACTGAGAGCTCTGCCTTAGCTCCAACACTGAGTGGTGCATGAGCATTCTAAAAAGGGAAAATGATCATATTGATTCCAGACCTACCATCCATTAGTGGTTCCTCCATTGTTCAGGAGAAAAGCTACGGGTCTCCTTAACACAATGTTCACAGTGCACAAACTCCTCTATGATCTGGTCTTCTCCAAGTCTCACAATCCAGCTCTGACATACTCAGATCACATTTTTTTTTTTTTTTTGGAACCAGGGATTGAACTCAAGCCCTTGCACTTGCGAGGGAAGTGCTTATTCCACTGAGCCATCTCCCCAGCCCCCTCACATCACAATTTTTAGCTCTAGTCTGTTAATGACAGATCTTGAGATGCATCATGCACTCTGAGCCTGCATATTTTTGCATGAGTTGTTCTGTTTTAGACTCTCTTCCACCTAATTAACACTTACTGGCTGTAGAGGACCCATCTCTGGTGTCACTTGTGTTCAGAAGCCTTACCTAGTCCCACTCCACATCCACCCTCACAAATCTGGACTTAGGGCCTCTTCTGGGAGCTCATATCGCATTCAGGCTCTGAAATGTTCCTGTAGGACAAGACCAGTCCCTATGCACGTACTTCTCCATTTCCTCACTAGACTGAGCGACTTGAGGCCAGGACTCCCCTTTCATTGCCCCCAGCTCGGTTCCAATGCAGAGCCCTTTCGCCAGGCTCAAGTTGAGCAGAATCGTAGATGAAGGAAGAAAGTAAATTTAGCTAATGAGGGGAGATCACATGGTACATTCAGAAATAATTAAACCTCTTTAACAAGTAATGCTTTTACCCGCTCTAGGGCTTAGAGGCCAATTTCTGTGTGTTGGGAGTGGGCCGGTACCTAAGTTTTTGCAATATTTAGAGAGTTTTTGAATTCAGTAATTTATAGAGGTAATAAAAGAATTCAGTAAGACACATTCTAGAGACAATGGACTCTCTTGACCCTCTGAGCTATGCCTCTTCTTCGAAGAACTAATGATGAACTCCACCAAGGCCTGCCAGCCCTGTCTTCCGCAGATCCCAAGCTATGCTACCCTTCTGAGTTGGTGTTAGAAGAAGAGTGAGTTTAATAACTGGTTCTCAAATTTCTAGAAAGGTGATGCCCCCTCAGCTAAGTAAAATGCTACTTGTGGTGCTACTGTCACTGCAGCACTGTCCTCATCCCAGAGCTCAGTCTCTTCTTTCTCTCACTAGGAGATGCCCTAGGGTGCTCAATATTCCTCAGGGGAAGGGTGGTTTTACAGATTTTTGGTATAAGAGTATTTTCCTGATTGGTGAAAAAGTCTTTTCCTACTCTGATTCAAACTTATTTGGACCACATTTGCATAATGACACATTATTTCCTGCATAACACCAGTAAACATCCCCTGGGCAAGGCAATTTGAGAATTGACATTAGTTTAATTACTTGATGCTGGGTGATCTTGGCTGAGGCCAAAAAAGGCCTGCATGGAGCCTGTGACACCCCACCATCCGTGCCAGATACTTAGTTACATGGAAAGTCACTTGCACGAGGAGAATGTATCCTACAGAATGAGCAAGCTGGGGATCCAGCAGTAACGCAATAAAGGAAGAAAAAAATAGGATTCTACATGCAAATTTCCTATTGTGGTTTGCTAAATACAGGCAGGGGAGGTGAGCAGAAACGAAGGAACTATTTTCACAAGAATGGCTGTGAGAGTCAAGGAAACAGTATAAAACACCAGCCTGAAACACTGTATTTGCATAGTAATGTCAGGAGTCTTTGCAGGTGAAAGCACCAGAAGGCTGCTCCCTAGCCAGGAAAGCAGGAGAGAATACCTGCCTTAGGGTAAGAGGGCATCAGGAGGCTGGGCCTGGGAGGAAGAGATGAAAGAACCATTCTTGAGCGCTGTTGAGACATCCCTGGGAGTGCCCAGAAATATCTGTTCTTTTTCTTTGTTTTTGGTGGAACTGGGGATTGAACTCAGGCCCTTGTGCTTGCCAGGGAAGCACTTATTCCACTAAGCCATCTCCCCAGCCCCCCGAAATATCTGGATAGTAGGGAACACGGAAAAGACTTAAATGAGGTTAGGTTCTTGCAAATGCAAGAAGTGAGCTCAAAGTCTTGTACATATAAATTAGCACTCATAAACTAGAAAGAATTCATAGTATCAAAGTAATTATCATCATACTTTTTGTTATGGTTTCAAAATGATTTTTCTCCTCTGAAGTTCCTGGTTGAAAGTTGATTGCCTATCATGATATTGTTAGAAATGGAGCCCTTCAAAGGTTGTCAAGAGCAACTAATGCTGGGGATAAGGCCGTAGAGCCATAGTAGAATGCTTGCCTGGCGTGCACAAAACCCTGGCTAGAGTCCTATTTTTATTTTTACAAAATAAAAAATGTAGATAGAGTTTTAAACATTTACTTCTGGGTATAAAAAGGGAATGTATAAATGGAGGGAAAGAGGAAGAAGAGAGGGGAAGTAAAAAGGATGAAGATGCAATATGTATATTCACCAGCTCCTTATGATGAATGTCTGCAGCACGTATCACTTTTTCTAATAAATATATCAATGATAAAAATAGGATGTAATGCCTTTATCAAGGGGTTACATCCTCATTCCTATGGTACTGGGTCAATTAACATGAAAGTAGATTGTTACACATTCAGGCCTCCTCTCCTGTCAAATCTCTTCCTCAGGTGTCCACTGGCCCTTGTACTTTCTGCCATGAGTTGATGCAACCAGAAGCCAAGCAGATGCTGGCTCCATGCTTTTGGATTTCCCAGTCTCCAGGACCATGAGCCAAAATAAACCTCTATTCATTATAAATCATTAGGTTCTGGGTATTTTGTCATAGTAACAGAAAACAGACCAAGACTCCTTTCCTGTGAAAAATTACCAAAAGCACCTAAAGCTATTGCTGGCACTCAGTAAATATCAAATTTGTTATGTGAAGAGATCATTAGAGAATCTGATAACAAATCTGCTATGCAATCGTTCCATACTAGAAAGGATACTGCTGACAACCAATGTTCTGAGCTTTACTGTTCCATTTATCCTTTTATGTATTGCTCCTGGATGAGAAATTAATAAATCTGAAATCACCCTGCCCTCCCCTCTGCTGATTGACAAAGCAGATCCAAACTGATCCAAATGCTCTCAGATTCAACAACTATCCCAGAAAGAACACTAAGTGCCCCACCTGGCCTCTCCATCCCTTGACCCCCCGCTCCCCACCACAGCACACCGGGACCTACTCTGATGGGAGGACTCAATGTCTATGACTTAGGAATCGTGCAGCTCATCTTTTGTAGCGATTTGTAAATTTTGCCCTTAATGTGGGCGCTAGCCCATCTGCCAGTTGTTTTGTGAAGAGTGTTTTACAGCTCAGCTGCTGGGAAGCACAGATGTTGCAGGCTGTGTCTTGGTGAGGTGATAAAGGCTGCAAGGAAGGTGGAAGCATTAATTATCTTCCTGCAGCTGTTCATTAGCCCAAAGACACCTCAGCGCACTCTTTTCAGGACTGACAGCCACACGACTACAGAACGCAACAAACCAGAAGATATGAAGGAGGAAGAGAACTACCTGAAGGTTCAAATGGGAAGCAAGACTCAGGATAGCTGGAGATGGCCTGTCTCAGCTTCCTGGGGAAGAGAGATCACAAGACTCTCTGGGAGGTAACCTCAGGCCCAGGCCCAGCACAGGCTGCACACAGAACTCCTCTTCCCCAGGTGAGAAGACCCTCTTACAAGAGTATAGGAACAAGATGCAGGAGCAAAACAGCTACCTCTTTAAATTTCAACTTCTAAGTGTCAGTGAAAGATGCTGACGCGACAGCCCGTTCTACTCAAATGCTGAGTCAATTCAGGCTCAGTAGAAGCGCAATTCCCATCAATGATCTGGAGAAAAGTATTTCAGACCTCAATATATTTAGCCTGCTGAGATCTCACCTTAACTCCATTTTATTTTACTCCACACAGGGGAAATAGAAATGATAGCCTCAAACACTGATGGAGCAATATTCAGATCAGCTCCTGCGAGCTTTAGCCTGTCCATCTTGCTGCTGTACTCCCGATTCTAAGCAGCACAATGGACCTATAGTTTATTCTCCACATATGTTGCACCCTTGACCCTGTCCCACTATTTGCAAATCTTCTGTGAAGTCATGGTGAAAGGGTATACCTTTCCTCGCCTCAGCCAGTACCGTATACCCTTGCTCCTTATGCATTCCACTCATAAAGTATCCAGAAGAATAATTCTTTATGCAGATTAAGAGTCTCCATCTTCCTAGGCCAGGTTAAGTTCAAGGATGGAGAAGATTATGTGCTCCCTGTCCCAGGCTTTCAGCAGGAAGGGGTTTCAGCTACAAGGTAAAGGTAAACAAAGCCTTTCCCTGGTGTTTCATGGGAATATCTGGCAGGGAAGGACTCAGCCCCTACCTGTCAGGCCTCATGCTGCTTCTTAGCACTAGAGAGTGTTCAGATTTTGGTCACCTGACTGGAGCACCACTGTCAGCAACAAACCAGGCCGTCCCTCTTGCTCTCTCTCCCAGTGGGCCCACCGTGCTTATCTTCCTCTGGTCCCAACAGTCACAGCACGGATGACCACAAGAATTTTTAGCTACCACATCCTACCCAGGTTCCCACTCACAGGCAGGATTTCACAGCCATTTCAATAACAATCTTCGTTTGTGGTTTGGTCTAAGTGTTACCAGATGGTCCAAGCATGACACAAGACATAGCAGAACCCAGGACAAGAAGAAGCAAGAGATGTTATCTTTTCACTCCCACAAACCCACATCCAGCCTAAGTCATTGAAAAGACCCGATCTACATTTTCATTTGAAAGATTGCTGTGCAGGCTAGGGAAATAGCTCAGTAGAATAAGCACTTGCTGGGCAAGGGCAAGGGGCCTGAGCTCAATCCCTGGCTCTGCCACACACACACACACACACACACACACACACACACACACACAAAAGAGATTGCTGGGCAAATAATCATGTTCCTTCAGTCAACAAAGTCCCTGCCTTCATCAAAAAAGTTCTTTGAATCTATCCTGAACTCTCACTTGAAACTCAGAGCTACTGTTTCTCCAGGTGCCAATTTTAAAAGGTATGCACACTCCTATCTCCACTAAGAATTCCTGGCCTAATTCACACCTAGGAGGTCTGAGTTAGGGGCTGTTTTCAACAACATCACACAGAACAAGAGATTAAAAGACCATCTACATCTGGCAGCAGTCACTTGAATAATTCTCTGATCCCAAACTGCTAAACAGAGAGAGAAAGGATCTGGGCTCCTTCAAAAGCAGAAGTCTATTCCACTTTCCCTCCCCCTTTGTTCCCTCAGTGGTAACTCAGAGCTATTCATTTTTAAGTGGTTTTCTTCATTCTCAGCAGTTCTACTTTGGGCATTTTGCTATTTTTATATTATTTATATGAGTGTGATCCTTTTGTGATGATTATCTGTGATTAATCCTCGCAGCTATGGGAAAATCAGTGTAACGGCTTGTACCACATCTAACAAGAGCTGATGTCTCTGTAGCTGTTTTGTGTTAAGCAGCTTTGCAAGTTCACTTTAATTGACAAGAGAAAAAGAGGATAGGCAATTAAAAAGGTGTTTATTATTTATTTTTTAATTTATAATTTATAGGAATTATGTATCTGGTAGACAGATAATAAGGTATGCTTTCAATGTGATTTAATGAAGCCAGAGGGCACGGCAGTAGGGCCCTAGTGCCCTCCAGAGGAGTGTTCCCCGTCCTGCCTAACCTTGGGCTAAGCTGCAGTCAAACTGAAGTCACCCTTTGCTCATTCGGAGAGAGAAAAAGCAGAGCATTATGCTAGACCTAAGAATATGGTTCCCACACGGATCTCAAGCCACTGCTTAAAACAAGAACCACGGCCAAATCACGATACCCATTTCTGACAATATGGGATGGGAAGAAACCAGGGATCCCCCTACCCCCAAAGGTGGCCATGTCCCCAGATACCAGAAGTCAGACAGATATTATTTGAGTTTAAAGAGTTAAAGAGGATATTTACAGGTCCATATTTCTTTCCCTGAAACATCAGGCAGTTCATACGTACACATTTCTCTCCACTAAGACCTAATTTTCTACCATTTCCTTTGATTTGCAGCTCCTTTTTCCCCATTTCCTTGATTTAATGCCCAATTATTTTTTGTCTCATTGCCAGTAAAACAAAATATTTCATAACTGCTTCTTGGAGGCTTTTCAAATACTATTCTAAATACATGACTTACACACCTTGTATTGTAAAATTTAGAGGAATCTAATGAGCACCTTAATAGGAATTCTGCATTTTTCTCAACAAGCTGACCGAAGTTTGACATCAAAAAGCACCACACCATACTGCATGAATTCCTAGCATTTCCATCTCCTGGCCCCTCCCAGGTAACTTCCTCAGCATCCGCCTGAGAGCAGGAACCAGGAGACCTCATCTCTCCCTCTCCTCTGACCTGCTTTCCCTCCCCAGCAGTGAAGACTAAGTGGACAGAGAGGCTTGCCACGCAAGTGGTCATCAGGTGCCATGCGTGTCTGGCCCACAGTTGCCGCCGCTGACCACACAGCCTTGGCCAGCTCAGTATTTATCCAAGCCAATTTTGTATTTATCCACCTCGTGTATAAAGTGATCATTTTAAGTCTGATACCTTCTAATTTCCTTGTAACTATAGAATTCTGGATTTTTTTTTCTGTGTCCTAGAAATAGGAATTAAACCTCCAGACCAATGGGTCTGGCTTTGGTATTTGAGAGGGGAAAATATTAAACACCAACAGGCAAGTCATCTCTACTTTTAAAATCCTTTTCCCTGTTTAAGCCTCTTTTGGCCTAATTTTGCACACATATAAACAAGGACAGTAGGACAGAAAGAGGTCTTGCAGAACTTGTCTCCAATTTGTTTGACAATCCCACTTCTTTTTCTGCTCATCCTGTTTTATAGCTCCTTGCTACATTCTCTAAGTAAAAGTAAAACTAACTTTGCTTTGATAATTTTATGTGAACTAAATAAAAACTGAAAAACTGCTGAGGACACCCTGAGCATCTCAAAACATTAGCACCAAACCCACTCAAAACATGATTACAGGATGTGGACCCTTAGTTCCAGTCCTGCCACTAAGAAGGGTTGAGTGGACTGGAGAGATGAGCAGGACTGGACTGATGAGCAGGTGCTCATCAGTCTAAGCACCTGCCTTGGAAGCACAAGGACCCAGGTTTGAACCCTGGTACTGGATGCCACGCTGGCCCAGCAGCAAGCCACCCACTGAAACCACGAATAGTGGTGCATGCCTGTAATCCTAGTTCTGAGAAGGCTGAGACAGGAGGAACACTATGAGTCTGAGCTGTGTAGTGAGACTCTATACCTAATTAATTATTAAAAAAAAATGAAGGGATGACTAATTATTCAGGAAAAACTCCCGAGTCAGCTCCAAGACTCTATCACGTTGGACATCAAAACATGTGAGCACTACCACTGGCGCAGTTATCCCCAAGCTAAGTCTGCAGCCAAGAGCCTGCCCTAGAGTAGGCTTATACAGAAGACACTTCCTGCTGAAGGCAAGCTCTAGAAGGACAAAAATAAATCAATAAAAGTCCAGGAAAAAAATAAGATTCGCACCCAACTCCAAAAACCAGAGGAATCAAAGAGGCAAGGAAATGAAAAGTATGGAGATTTTAGAGTCCAAAAGAAAAGTTAGAACAGATTAGGTAAGAAAAGATTGCCACCTAATCAAGAAAGAGGCCAGGATGAACACCAGGGCCAGGTTAAGATGGGTTCAGATCATATTGCGTATCATTTCAAATCAGTCCTCCTTGCTGGGAGGACCACTAACACATACCTCCTGCCAACCACACCAACACACACACACACACACACACACACACACACACACAGCAAAGATGCTGTCTGGTGTTCTGGGAATTCCAAGGTAATTTCCAAAGCCATGATGGGATGTTTTTTCTTGAGACTAAGCAAGGCGCTGATATCCAATAGGAGAGACTGTAGTCAAGAGGATTCTGGAAATGCACTGATTTAACCACCCCATGTTTCCCTGTACCTTCATATCTAATTTATCTTTATTTCCTGAACAATGTAGCTGTTCTATAGACACTAGTATGGGTATGATGAAAGTATGTGGGACTCACTCTGAAAGAGGCAAGAGACTTTCTGCACTGTGGATTTGTGCAGACTCTGTCCTCCTCAGCTCCAAATGACAGGTCCTCTCTCCTCCTCCTAGGTTTGGAAGGAATACAAGAGGCTCCACCCAGAGTTCAGCTGTGCTATTGGCCTACGGAGAGGCAGATGCCTTGACCTTTCTGCATAATAACTTACTTTAAGTTCTCCAACAACCATACCTGAGCCCCAACAAAAACCAAATGAAAACTGAAACTCATCCTGCAGCAAATGGACAAGTATTCATGTTGAACAACACAGTTCTACCCCCTTAGGGCCTTGAAATCCAGAGGGGGAATAAAAGGACTACATCAAAAGTTGTTGGGCTCCATCAACTTTAAAAATAACCCATCATGAAAAAATGACCATTTTCAAGGTCAAGTAGTTTTTCATAGCCAGGTCTATGAGAAGAAATAGACCTTTTACCTCTTTGTTCCATGTTTTTTGGAAGAATTTTTAAAATTTGATTAAGCAAAGAAATAAAACCAAGGAAGATTTTTCTCTCTGGTGACTTTTCGCTTTTACTATGTCAGGCACAACTATAAAGAAAGGAATCTGATCTCATATAAAGGCAGCAGGAATTTATACATCCAAATGAACATAGTTGATGAAGTTCTAGAGGGCTAATAAATAACACTTCTTTCTTCCTTTCCTAGAGATTAAAACCAAATGAAAGAGATATACAAAGAGTCATACAGATAGACTTGAAAATATTGCCAATATTATTGACCATGAGATTTTGGAATCTGCAGCCAAGAGGCTTACTAATATTTTATCTGGAAATTGAGCAGACCCACCCATGCAGACCTTCACAATAGGCAGGAAAGAAATCCACAGACTGGCAAATCTAAAAGCCGAGACGAGAAGGAGCTAAGCAAAGCAGAGAGAAGCCTTTCAGGTCAATATGAAAGTGACAGTGAAGAAATGAATGTGGTTTTCTTGTGCAAGGCATAAACCGATGTTGAAGTCTGATCAATGGTTTTAACCTCATGGCAGCATCCAGGGAATGAAGGCACAGTGGCTTTCTGAGGCTAAAAATGGGGGCATCTGAGCAGACAAAGACTTTTTAAGCCAGTTTCAAGGATAACAGACCACGTTGCAAATACATTGGGCTTTCTGGCGTATTTCAGTTGTTTATGAACAAAACAAAGCATGAAATTTTGATGAAAAAACTTTGCATTGACAATTTTAAATGTACAATTACATATTCAAAATTGACAACTTTGAAGAAGACAGCTTTCATTTCACAAATCCTGCTGTATTTATGCAAAGAATTACATTGGCTGTGTTGTGATAAACTTCAAACATGGATGTTAGCAATGCTTTTGACCAGGACACCAGTGCCTCACCACCAACCCCACTGTTAATTAGAGCAAGGACCACCCACAAAGGAGTAAGCCATTTTTAACCATGCTCTAGTTTTATAAGAGGGATTGATTGTATTTTCTACTACATTTATAACTTTCATTGCTTTGCAATTAATTCTGTAAAACTACTTTCATGAGAATAGAAACTAGTAAAAGGAATTCAAAAGTGCATAGAAAAAGCAGGTGAAGTTTTAGTACGTTATTAGAAATCAGATACCCAAAAGTCAAAAATAGGTGCAGAGGGTACATCTTAAAATCCTTCCTAGGTCAAGAGGCTTTACCCCATCTTAGCAGAGAGAAAAAGCTCTGCACAGGGAATCAAGGGACAAAGGAAATGAGACTGAGAGACAGGGAGAGAAGGTTGAGCAAATTTTTAAAAGATCAAAAAGAAATGAGGGCTGGGCGCGGTGGTACACACCTCTAAACCCAGCTCTTAGGAGGCTGAGGCAGGAGGATTGTTGCAAGTTTGAGACCAGCCCAGTCTACATAGTGAGCTCAAGGCCAGCCTGGACTGCATGGTGAAACCCTGTCTCAAAAAGAAAAAAAAAAAAAGAAAAAATGAGACTGTTTCCCTCAGCCTCTTCATAGGGAGAGCAAGGAGGAGAAGGGAAAGAAAAGTAAGGGAGAGAAGCCAGATGAATGACACTGCTATAGTTAGGGTCTTAAGACCATCTTAAGAAATCTGAGACTTACTTCTGCTCCAGAATAGTGACATTTAGGACATCGCTCCCAGGCTCAGTGGATCCCATCTGCATTTGTGTGGGGAAGGAACGCAGAGTTCCCTGGAGCCACATTACCATGACACACAGCTCTTCTATGGTATCCTGGAGGACTCCCATTAGAACTTCAGACTGTCGCCCCTCTGCTCTGAAGATATTGTGACTGCTGTCCCAACACAAGAACAGCTGGGCTGTTACAGCCAACAGGCTCCCACTTCCACACCGACCAGATTGTGTCATAATTGGAAATGTAAAATATGCCTTCCCCTGCTTCCGCTCTCAAGGCTGGGGAAGGTCTGTCTGTTTCCTTCAAACTCCAGAAAAGGCCAGTCCCAGTTTTAAGGAAATGTCCTGGTTCTGTTGGTGAAAAGTGGGTCAGGGGTCCCCTCTGGTCCAAGTAAGCTCTGTGGGCTCAGTGGCTCTGTTTAGGAAAGGGGAATGAAAGGAAGACGAGAAAAGCAGGGAGCCTAGGGCCATGAAATGGGTCATGTCGACCGCAGCAGTCTCCCAGGAAATGTCCTCACCAGGCTCCTCCCTGTCTAAAAATCTGCTGGTCCTTCCTTGGCTCAAACCTGGCTTGCTCTCTAAGGCATCCCTTCCTCCTCCAGATGCCCTGAGATGTTCACATCACCAGCACTTTGCACACAGGCGTTCCCTGTGGGTCCTCAAGGGGTTTTTCTTCCTTGTCCTTTGGTCTCTGTCTCTCTCAGTCTGGCCTGCAGTTCTCACTGGTTCTCACTTTCTTGCTATGCTTTTAGAGCCTGTCCACACCCCAATATCCTTCTGGGATCATGCAACTAGATCAGGCAAGTCTGATGAAGATGGATCCACTCTCCCCCTAACTTCTGCTGCTAGGCATGGGTTTGGGGGTCTCAGGCTCCACATGGGGAAGGAAGGGCTCTGTGTTTCACCATCCCAATTTGTAGTCTAATATTTCCTCATATATCTAAGCTAATCCAAAACCCATCACCAGGGCACGTCAGAGGCACATACTTCTGTTACTGTAATTTCTCTACCATGGTTGTCCCTTCCTAACCTAAAAGGCAGAGAATGCTCTGAGTTACTCCTTGGCTTATTTGGAGGGAGGGAGAAGAGTAAGAGAATCATCTTCCTATTTACCCAAACAAGTTCATTTTTTCCTACTAATAGTCATGTTCTGTTTTTATGCTCTGAAAGACTCAGCACAGAGCCCAGAACTTATACCAGGTTAGCATTAACTAAGCCACACACCCAAGACTCAGACCCAGGACTGCCACCAGTGGCACTTTCTGTTCTGAGCCACAGCCTCCTTCGAAGTCTCCCCACCCCAGTGTCACCTTCCCAATTGCTCACCAGAAGATCCTCAGGGGAAACAATTAAGACATTTTGGGGCCTGAGGCTGGGAGAGCAGAGGAACTGAGAGCCTACACAGAGCACTGAGAGTTCCCAGGTTCTGGGCAAAGAAGTGGGTTCCACTGCCACTTACCATCTGTGGCAATGTAGTGAGAGCTCTCTGCCAAGGCATTTGATCCCCAGCCAAGACCAAGCCTGTGGCCAGGAAGAAGTGGTAAGAAAGACCAGTCCAGGAACTCTCCTTCCTGATAATCACTGGGCTGAAAATAAGGACAAGAAGAGCTAATCATTTCTTTTCTTTTTCATTGAAAACCCTGTCATTAAGTTAGTACAACCAGCTGGAGTCCCATATCCAGACTGACTTTAGATTCTAGACCAGCAGACAGGTGCATTATGCCTGGGTTAGAATTGCAACTCTCTTTTCTTTTCCAGCAGTGAAGTTTGATGCAGAACCCCAATACAGAAAGCTAGAGGAAGTGATGGGAGCAGCAGAAGTGCCCTGTTGCCTTGCTCTGCCTCTTCATTCCTTGTCCAAATCCTTTCTCCTACCAACTAATGCCCAGCCTCTGGGGCCCCTGGTGCAGAGCCTCTGTGAACCACTACAGCAGAGCCAAAGAGAGGCAGAAAAGTTGAAGAGCAAATTTGTTCTGTAGAAGGCCCCTTGAAGTGAGCTACTTTCCTTTTTAGAGAGTAAATAATGGGCCTGGGGATCAGAATGAAGGCTGACAAGGAACCTGTCAACATTTCCAACATCCACAGTCTTTAAATATTCAAACACTAAGATGTTGAAGGATCTTTGACTTTTCTCTTCAGTTTTTTTCTCCAAATGTCAACAAATACTGCTTTTGCTGAGTGAAGAGTATGGCCTTGCCTTTTCTGATGAAATAAAAAAAGTAAATGGTGTGAGAAAGAAAATAAGGAAAATTAGGATACATTCTGGGGATGCTTAAGCTGATTTGCAGAAGAGACTTCAAGGAGGGACATGGAAGCACAGGGACTAGAACAGTAACAGCCTGGTGATGGTCACACGCTGGCCTCTTCATTCTTGCCCTTCAGTTTACAGAGAGGAAAACCAAGGCCCCAAGAGGAGAATAGAGTTACTTTAGATCACAAGCTTGCCAAGCTTAGAGGCCAGGGAGATAGCTCAGTAGAATAAGCACTTGCCTGGCAAGCACAAGGTCCTAAGTTCAATCCTTGGTACAAAAAAAAAAAAAAAGCCAAGCTCAGCCGCAGCAAAAGCAACAAGGCTAGAGCTCCCTGTGTCCAGTGCCTGGGCTAAGACTCTCTTAATTATGTTCTTCTTGAGAAAAAGAAGTTTCTCATTGAAGAGAAAGGATGCACAGAGATGATTCAGTCTAAAGTAAGCAATTGGAGACACATAGCTGAAGAAAGAGAGGAGCCTCTTTCAGAGCCACTCAGAGATATTTAACTAAGGCAGAAAATCAGAAAAGAGGGCCTTTATTTCAATCTGATGCCATTACGATTAAACTGACAGCTAATATTATGCTAAATGGCCAAAAACTGAAAGCTTTCACTGAAGCATCAGGAACAGGATGAGGATGTCGACCACTATCCTCTCTCCTATCCAGTACCATTCTTGAAACACTAGCCAGAGCAATTAGAAAAGAAATAATGATAGGAAAGGAAGAGGTTAAATTATCATTATTTAAAAAATAATTATCATTATTGGTAGATGACATGATAATCTACAAAGAAGACTTCAACTATACCACAAAAACTCTAAATTTAATAACCAAATCTAGATTCAATAACTAAATTCAGTAGCATAGCAAGATATAAAGTCAGAACTTAAAAATCCTGTACACAAATGACAAACTCACAGATAGAGAAATTAGGGAAGCAATATTTTTCACAATAGCATCAAAAAAATATAATACCTAAGAATCAGATTAATGAAGGAAGTAAGAAATATTTATATTGAAAACTACAGTACTCTGAAAAAAGGGGATTGAAGAAGGCATCAAAACATGGAAGGATATCCTTTCTTTTTAGATAAGCAGAATCACTATAGTGAAAATATCCATATTTCCAAATCTGTCACACAAATTTAATGAGATCCAGATCAAAATACCAATAGCATACCTTGTAGAATTAGACAAAACAATTCTAAGAGAAGAGATCTAGCATAGCAGAAGCAATTCTGGGCAAAGAAGGCAAGGCAGGAGGAACCACAAACCACAACTTGAAATTATACTACAAATCTACTGTAGTAAAAACGGCATGACATCAGCAAAAAAGAAAAACAGACCCCAAGGATCAGTGGAATAGCTTAGAATATACTAAAACAACTGCAAACACACTCAGTCACCTTATCTTTGACAAAGGGGCTATGTACTTCACTGGAAGATATTCTCTTTAATAAATGGTCCTGGGAAACTGGCTTTCCACATGCCAAATATTAAACCTAGACTCATATTTTTCAAAATGCACTAAAAAAACATAAATGGATCAAAGTTCTAAATAATAAAACAGAAGCACTTAATCTGCTGAACAAAAGAATAGGTAAAACCCCTGAAGCCAGAATTATAAGCAAAGACTTTACAAATAAAACCCCAATGAAACAAGAAATATCACAAAGAATCAACAACTGGGATTTCATCATTAAAAAGTTTTTGCACATGGGCAGGACATATAGCTCAGAAGTTTAAAAACCTGCCTGACAAGAACAAAATTCCAAATTCAATCCCTAGTACTGCCCAGAAAAAGAAACCACCAACAGAGTGAAGAGACAACCCACAGAAAGGAAAAAGAGTTTTGCCAGCTATTTATCAGACAAAGGACTAATATCTGGAATACATAGAGAGAATTCAAAAACAAAAATCAGGGCTGGTGAGATAGCTCAGTGGACTAAGCATCTGCTTAGGCAAGTAGCACCAACTGCCCCACCCCTAGGCATGCTAAGCCTGTGACAGAGACCAGGCCTGTTGGCACATGCCTGTAACCCCAGTGCTGGAGAGGCTGAAAACAGGAAGATTACTACAAGTCTGAGCTGCATAGTAAGACCCTTTATCAAATACATAACTTTAAAAAAAAATCACACCCTCAAAATCTGAAGACCCAGTCCAATGAATAGACACTTCTCAGAGGAAGGTGTGTGAACAACAAACAAATATACCAAAAGATGTTCCCCATCGCTGGCCATTCAAGATATGCAAATTAAAACAACACTGAGAGTCCGTTGTCCTCCAGGAAAAAACAGCTATTATCAAGAAATCAACCATAACAAATGCTGGTAAGCTGTGGGAAGAAAGGAAACCTCTCCATCGTGATAAGAGCATAAATTGGTATAATCAATATGGAAATCAATATCTAGATTCCTCAAAAACTAGGACTAGAGGTCCCTTTTGACCCAGCTATTCCCCTTCTTGACAACCTCCCCAAAGAGTCAAATGCATCGTGCCATAGCAACGTATGTATGCCTCTGTTTATAGCAGCACAATCTGTAGTGGCTAACTCCTGGAAACCTCCCAAATGCCTATCATCAGATGAGTGGGCAAAAAAATGTGGTTTTGACATATGATAGAGTAGTACTCTGCCGTAAAGTAAGACAACCTGGAGATATTTTAATAAATGGAGGCACTTGAGATCATGTTTTAGGTAAAATAAATGGGACACATGTTCACATATTGCATTGATTATCTTCTATGCAAAGCTAAAAGAGTAAATACGGACCAGAGTGGATGATAAGAGATCGGGAAGCAAGGGAGAAAATGTTCAAATAGGAAGGGGACAAAGGAGGAGGGAGGGGGAAGGGAAGAAGGGAAAAGGAAAGAAAGGAACAATGGAAACAAAGACTTTGGAAATAAGGAGAGGGAGAAGAATTGAGAAGAGGGAAAAAAAAGAATCAAGATGCACAAATTAAAATGTACAGGTACAAATTTCCTGTGGTAAATGGGATCATTTCTGTATATCAACAGTGTACCAATAAAGTTAACCAAATAACTTAAAAAGTAAATGTTCGTTGATGTCCTACTATGCTTCCTTCATTGTTGTGGGTATTGAGGAATAGAGAGGAACCAGACACTGTCCCTTGTCCTCAGAGAAAGCACACACAGACAGAAAAATGCCAAGCAAAACACAAAAGCCAGAACTGTGTGTGTGTGTGTGTGTGTGTGTGTGTGTGTGTGTATGTGTGTGTGTGTGTGTGTGTGTTTATTGCCATAAGAATGTGGCAGGACCAGACATGAAATTTATGGGCCCTGGTACAACATAAAAATGCAAAGAGACCCTTGTTCAGCAATGATTAAGATGGTTTTAAATTAGAACAGAACATGAGACCAAACACAGCCTTTCTCAGCACAGGACAACTGTACGGGTCACACACGTCCTTGAAGCCTGACAGGGCATCAGCTGCCAGTTCACAGAAGTGCTGAGGTAGTGCTCACATCTAAAAAGACAATAGACGACTCACAGAAGGAGAGGAAGAGTTTTCCAGAAAGATATCTGTCTAAAGACACTGAGAAGTGGAAGTACACAGCGCCTTTGAGAAGCGGAAGCGAGTTCAGTGAGGCCAGGGAGTGAGATATGAGTGGGAGAGCAGCGAGAAATGAGGCCGGCAAGAAGCGTGCCCCCAGAATCCAGGTTCTTTCAAAACCTTACTAGGCAGTTATTGTACAAATATTGGTGAGTTACTAGAGCTGCCCAGGGATATGATCTAATGGGTAATTTAAAAGAGAAATCTGGGCAGCAAGCAGAGCATGGATCAGAGGAGAGCAAGCCTGGAACTATACCCGACTTAGAAGGCCAGTGTAAATAATCCGGGCAGTCACAGAGGTCATCCAAATATTTAGGAAAGAATGCTGAGCTGACAGTAGAGACTCAGGGCTCATCCGTAGACAGGGGCAATTGAGGTTCTGGGTAGGGACCTAGTCCACTACAGGGAGAGGGAAGATGAGGATGTGGGTGGAGAAAAGAGGCTTGGGCAGAGGGGTTTTCAAGGGAGGAGCACTTGCAAGACAGTAGAGCCCAGATAAGGCCATAGTGTCCACCCTGACTGAGGGAACAGCAAAGAGTAAAATTCAAAGAGTGAGCATGATCAGGAAGGGGTTAGGTTGGTAGCAGCACAGAAAAGCATGCAGACAACAGAGGATCCTGTCTCCCCCTGCCCCATGCCAGGTCTCCGAGGCTCTGCAGCAGCCTGCAGCAGTCATCATCTAGTGCCGAAGTGAAGAAACTGTTCGCTACCCTTGAATGTCTATCTCCTCCAAGTTCATATGCTGAAGTCCTTGTCCCGAAGGAGTGGCATTAGGATGGTGTCTTTGGGAGGTGACTCAGGAGGGGAGCTTCCCTCCTGAAAAGCTTCTCTCCCTTGAATGGAATTATTGCTCTTATTATGATGTGAGGACACAAAAGATGCCATCTACAAACGAGCCAAAAAAGACTTTCACCAGTCACCAAGTCAGGCTGTGCCTTGGCCTTGAACAGCTTCTACAGCTGCCTTTGACCAGCCATCCAGTCTAGTGTTTCATTATAGCACCCTGGATGGATGGGCTGAGACCCTCCCCTTCCAACTTACTCCCTCCTGGATGTCACACTTCCCAGCAGAAGCTTCAGAGCCACATCTGACTCACAGGAGGACCCCAGGATGTGAGTCTGCCCTCTGGTCACCCTCCCTTATCCTCATAGACAATCCCAGCTAGCAGCCACAGAAGGGCACCCATGACCAACGCCCAAGTTGTTTGCACTAAGGTTGTACTTTTCCTACCCACCTTGAAATTCTCTCATGAGGCCCCAGACAGGAAGACTTCCTCTGCCCTGCTTGGTAGAACTTGCCTAACATGGCAACACCTTTCTCTTGGTTACATTTCCAGAATGGTAAGTAGTAGCTCATTTATCTGAGTCTTGGGCACAATTTTCTCTAAGGATGGACTCAGAAGTCCATGATCCAGGCCTACACTGCCTTACTGTGTGCCTTCCTTCAGTTCCTACTGTGTGCCTTCCACACTACTCTCACCTTTCCCTGTCAGTTGAAGCCAGTGAGGTAGTTACTTACTAGTGTGTTAGTTTCCCCGGATGATACACAGTAGCTAACATATACAACTTAAGGAGGAAAGGTTTAATTTAGTTCAAGGTTTCAAGAGATTTAGCACATGGTTAGCAGGCTGCAAGGCAGAAATTTCATGACAGAAGAATGTGACAAGCAAAGCTTCTGGGAAGCGGAGCAGTGCCCGAGAGGAAAGGGCAAGAGATCAGTGTCCAAGGCCCCACGTCCAGGGCCACCCGCGGCACACCGGGGCATGCTTTCCTACCATTCTAGGCATTTCTCAACCCAGTGAAGCTGACATATTGGGGGAAATGCTCAGAACTACTGTTGTCCTGTTTCCCAGAAAAGGTCACCAGATCCACCAAAAGTTGTACAGTGGTGCAGAAAGTGTTCAAATCCTCCTTACTGTCAGGGTTCAGGGCCTTTACACAGCCTTTTGTACATTTCAGGAATGTTTCTGGCCTCATATCCTACCAAAGATAACAGGGTAAAAAGCAAAAACAGCAACTCAGTACCCTTCTTCCAGCCTTGGCTTCCCAGCAAGGAGCTACAGAGACTCAGAAAGGAGTATGGTGAGCCAGAGTGGTCGTGATGGAAGCGCTCTGCAGAGGGCCCCTGGAGTCTGAATAGCTGGGACATGCCTGCGGCCCAGAAAGCTTCCTGCTATTCTCTGAGTGCACACACACACACACACACGCACACACGCACACACACACACACGCATGCACACACACTCGCGCGCGTGCACACACACACACACACATGCACACACACACACACACACTCCTTTGATGGTAAAACCTATTCCTTGCACAGACACCAACCATTAATATGATCCACGCCAGACTTACAAATTCAACCAGAAGTCCACACTGATGGGCTCTGGCCTGTTTACAGCTGGTATTGGTTGTGATTTGACCCTTTTCCTCTATGACTAGCAGATGCCTGTGCCATAGCTGTCAGTCAAATATTTCTCATATCTTCCCTGATTCTGGAGAAAGTGAGACTCACACAAGTGAAGTAACGTGCTGATAGAGCTTCTGTCGTCAGATGGCAGGGCGACATTTGTAACCGGGTTTGTCTAACTCCACTGCCCAGTGTTCTTAGGGACAGTGCTCCATGTACCATGACTGTCTCTGCCATAAGACCTAGTGGCTTTCTATGCAGGTAGGACCCCTTGCGACCACCACATACACTGGCTCTCCTTTCATGGAAATGCAGTCAACCCTTGTTAAGAACTTGGTTATGTGCTTAGGGACAGGCAAAGAGTTAATCCCATTTTTGTGAATCTCATAAATTGCAGATGAACCTCCTAGTTGGGTACAAGATCAGGACGTTTTTATTCTCTGAACTGAGTTACCGCTTGCTGAGAAATGGTCATCAACAAACTTCTGATTCCAAACCTTACACTGCCAAGCAGCAGGTGACCCTCATGATCTTAGCACAGGGGGCCTCACTAAACTCTGTCCAGACAAGAGACATTAACTGAAACAAGAGCCTATAGCCAAGACTCAGTTCTCTGGAGAAACGTGCCCAGGAAGCAATAAACAAGCTATTTGTGTTAGGCAGCATTGCCCTGAAGAGCCGTGGTGCCAAGGGGGTGGGAGCCCTAGGGCTTAGCTGCTCACACTCCTGTTTACCACCCCCTAGGGCAGTGGTTCTTGACACGTGCCCCTGTCAACAGCCACAGCACCAGCTGGAAACCTGTGGGAAGGACAAATGTTCTGGCCCCACTGCAGAACTGCTAGATTAACTGCTTTGGGGGGGGTTGTCTCCTTAAGAGGTGTTAATTTACATATTACTGGGGTTCAGTGGATCTACCTTTAGCAAGCCTTCCATTTGATTCTTATATTTACCCAAACTCAAAAGCCAGGGCTCTGAAACTTTACAAAGGGGACACAGAGATAGCTCAGTATTCTAAGTCCCTTCCTGCCAAGGACCTATTTTCCATATCACATGCCATGCAGGCCCAAGGACCCCAGGTGCTCCATGCCAGCCACTGAAACCAGGCGTGGTAGTGCACACCTGTAATCCCAGCACTGGGGAGTGAGACATGAGGATCACTACATGACTTTGAGCTGCACAGTGAGACAATGTACCAAATAAACAAATAAAATTAAAACTTTACAAAGATTCAGTACAGTTTTGGGGAGATCTGTCTCTGGAACCAAGAGAAATTAGGGATAGTAAGTCCCTAAAGAGAAGCATTTCAGAGCAGGAGATGAAGTGAGAAAACCATCAGCTTAAACTTCAAATGAGACGAGCATGAATTAGATCCCAGCTCAGCCACTTACTGACCATGAGGCTTTGAGCAGGTCACTTACCATTTCTCAGAATCAGATTCATGACGTGCAAAATGAAAAAGTAAAGCCCAGCAGGGCATCTAGCCTGCAGAAGGTGCTAAAGCAAAAGTAACTGCTATCAGGGTGCTTTACGTCAGTCAGCTACTGGTTAGGACATTCAAGAGCCACTGAACCCCTTTCACAGGCAGACAGTGCAGACATTCACAGGAAGGAAGGATGACCACCACCCTGGGGGATGGGGAGGCTTCACTGGGCTCGGTGACAGTGAAGGGTCAGTGTGGCCTGAATCCATATGCAGTTGGGGAACAGCAGATAAAGAGCCCAGCACCAGGTCTTTGGGGACTGAGTGTCACCTAGGAAGAGCTGCCTCACTTCTTCACAGTAAAGCTCCCCTAATGAGCCACTCCTTGGAGGAACTTCAAGTGCCACACTGCTGCGCACTGCAAAACTAAGCAAGACTTGTAAGTGTGAGCTCCTGTCATCTGAACAGAGTGGGTCTCTACAAGAAAAATCAGCTAATGCCCAGGGCCTGTCAGAGAAGGGGCAGAGGAAAGGAGGGGACACAAAGCATCCAGGGCAGGGTATACCCCTGGCACATAGTGAGCATGCAGGGTCGGGCAGGGTCACTCACAGCAGAGCGTCTCTGCTCCAGTGTGCATGAGGCTTGATCAGGAAGGTGCAGATTCTGACTCTGCACAGCTGGGTGGGCTCCATCCTCTGCATTTCTACAGGCTCCTGGGATGCACCTAGGCACCACTTGGGGGAGCTGTTTTGGATGACAATAACACTACTTAACACAGGCTTCTAAAGTCTGGATTCCAGTTCACCTTGTGAGAGAGAGACCTAGAAACAGTTATGTCACCTCTCTAAACTTGTTTCCTGGCCAGCAAAGTGAAAGACTAGGTCTCCTTGACAGAATTCTTTTAGGAATTCCACAAGATAATGTACGGTAGCCCTCAGCGCACCACCTAGTAAGCCCTTAGAACGTAGCAGCTGTGCTGAGCATCGCCTACACTAACAGCAGCGTGAAGGCGGTGAGGGCTGCATCCTCTTTAACTGGATGCTGAAAGGGCACGGGACTTGCCAGTGCTTTGATTCTGCTGGTTCTCCAGATCCTTCTCTGGCTCCTTCTCTGCCTCCTCTGCCTTGCCTGCCCTGAAACTTAGGTGTTTCCACATTGGGTCTTCCGTCCCCTGCCCTGTTTTCTCCTCCCCCACTCTGGCCTCCCCCCCCCCCACAGCCGGAGGTGTCACTTCCAGAGTGGTGAGACCCACATCGCTCCCTACTCCTGGCTCCCCTGCCTGACTCCGGTTTGAGTCTCCTTGGTGCTGCGTGAAAGCCTGCGGTTTGTTCTATTCAACCTGCCGGAACACAGTGTCTTCATCAGATCAGCACAGAACCAACATGGCTGTTCACCTCCCCTTGCCATCAGTGCTGCTGCCTTCTGACCTCACACTTGATTTCTTCAAACAACTTCCAGGGCAAGAAGGAAGGCTGAGACAGCCACACAGTGCTGCAGCTCCTACCACACCTCCCTGGCACAGCACACAACCCCATGCTGCCATCTCCTGTGCACCTGTATCTCTCCACCACCAGCAAGGAACTGCAGGGGGTTTGGGTTCACTGTCCATTGTCCCAATCACCTTTAACCCTGTGCTTAGCATAGGGCAGCCTACATTCCAGCCCGACAGGTGGTCATTGTCTGGGACAGTCTTAAGGGACTATGCAGGTGAAGAATGAGGGTCTAATGGGTCTGAGGAACCCCTGAACCAGTGTCATATCACCCCCCTGGGCAGAGCTAGGTAGAGCATGCAGGTAGAGCCTCCTGAATCCCAAGCTTACATGCAGGCCTTTGGGCACCTAGCACCTCTGGCTAACTCAGAAGGGAAAGAAACCCAAAATTCTGAGAAGAATCCCTCAGAAAGAGAAGGAAGAGAGGAAGAAGGCAGAGAAAAAGTTAAGATACTTTCTATCCTCCAAATCCTCTTGCTCTTTCTCAGCACTTTAAATACGGATTAGCTTAACCTCTTTCCCTCAAAGACTAAGAATCCTATCTCTTTGGAGGAAAGACAAGGAAGAAAAATTAAAGTAGATGACAATATTACTTTTGATGGGAAAAGTAAAATTGGTAAATATTATTAGCCAAACAGATTTTGTCCCACGGCATAGCAATGTTCTAACACTACACTCAAACAATTTGTTTAATAAAATGAAGGATAAATTGTACAATAAAATATTCTACAAGAAAAACACTTCAAGGGAAGCAGTATTGTCATTTTCATTCCTAGTAATTTGGTAGCCTATTTGCCCACCCTCAGACTGAGTTAGCTGTGGTTTGGTTGGGAGTAGAACAAGGAATGAAATTTTCTAAGAAACAAGAGGTTTGACATTCAAGTTTGACTTTTTAAAATCACAGGAAAAGCACTAATCTTGAAAGCTCTGGCTTTCCAGTACAAATGTGAAGTATGTGGGAAAAAGAGTCTTTCCAGACTCCATGGAGTAGCCAACATGAAAGGCTGTGGCATAGAGTGGTAGAAACTTGCCTCCACCAAAGGAAAGGAAAACCACGGAAGAGACTAGAGACAGGCTGTCCTGTTCAGGTGGTTGCCCCCGCCTCCAGAGTGCCAGATGGAAAGAAGCCACCCTTCTCTCCTCAAAGGACCTCAGCTATGTTGGAAGGGATGCAGCAGCCAACACACACACACACGCACACACACACTCACACACACACACACACACACACATACACTTCTCCCTGGAAATGTCAGAGAAGCCTTGTGGTTAGCAAGAAGTGAGTCAGGATACAAGTTGAGTGGACAATAGGCAAGATCACAAAGACTGACTCAAGTGACCACACCACGTCCTATAACAGCTGCAGACTTTCTCCAGCCAATGCAGTGAGAACAGAGGGTCAGCCCGGCACACAAGAAACTATGGGTTAGCCAAGACCTACAGCAGCACACAGACCACACCACGCAGGTCCCTTCTGCCTGTCATCTCCTCTTGTCACTTCCTTCTGCACACAGGTACCAATCCCTAAGTAGGAGAAAGGAAAAATCCTTGAGACGGGACAATGGTCTTGATAGGAAATTTGGATTTTATAAATGACTGGATTTTAATTGCTTAAGTAATTAATGATGCAGATTTTTTTTTTCAGAACTGGGGATTGAACTCATGCCCTTGCACTTGCCAGGAAAGTGCTTATTCTACTAAGCCATCTCCCCAGCTTAAGTAATTAATGAAAAGAACCTACAAATTAAGCCAGAATTTTACCAAGCTACTTCTAAATGTCAAGATTCTTTTCACAATAGCAAAAATGAAACTTGTGTTAGTCGTAGGAAAAGCTATCACGTGTTTAGATCTGAGTTGGGATGAAGTTGCAAACTCACTATACACTTGGGTTAGAACAGCAGGAGCAGAACAGATGCAGCAGCCACCTCCACCACCAGCATAGAAAGTGGAGAGAGACCCCTTAGACAGTTTGGGTCCCACCTCAAACCTGATGATTGCACGAGCTCGCCAGGCCGCACTGCTTGGGCCACAGCACTTGGCTGAAAGCCTATATGTTCTGAGTAGTACAGAGAGCACTTGGCTCTGAGGATACATGTGACTCCTGTCAAGAAGTTTGGTCTCTGAAACTCGAAGGAATACAGTTTTCATCTCAGTACCCAGGAGCAAATAAAGCCCTTCTTCTAATGAGGATGGGAGACCCACTAAGCCAGAAGTCCCAGTGGTTAAATCCATTGCTCTGAAGTCCAAATTCAGACACCAAATGAGGAACCTTGGGAAAATCACTTAACCTCTCTGAACCCAAGAGGACCACAAAAGGAGTTATCCCATCAGGGTAGTGAGATCAAATAAGATGTCACCTGCACTGGTTTTACAATACATTCTGCCTGCTGCTTCTTTCAACATTACCTCAGAGCTAGTTAGAGGTACCAAATTCTGGTACCTTTGCCCCCATGAGAATCTGAGAGGCTGTTTTAACAAACTCCTGGATGGTTTTTACGCATACTCAGGCTTGAGAAGCGTGGCTCTATATAACCAGAGATAAGATGGAAGTCATCCATCTTGTGTGAGTACAGCATTTGAGGAATAGGGGTATTGGATCCTTTCCAGGCGAGTGGTTACAAGCAGGTTCTCTTACTCTTCAGAGGCCCTGACACCTGTCACAGATATAAGACTGATGAGAGCATCCAGCAATGTGCCTGCAAGGGCTTTGCAGTGTATAAAGCCATGGGGAAGTGTAAGAGAGTCTCATCCTTACCCATGCCTTTGTAACAGAGCCCTTTGAAGGGAAAATACCCAAGTCCTTGGTGTCTCTGCTTTGCTCTTGGCAAAACCTCCTACTGCTCTAGGAAGATTGTAAGAATGCTGACCCAGAATTCCCTGCATCTTTGCTTAGAAAAACATGCTAACTTTGACAGCTAAAGCACCCTCATGGTGTATCATGATATTCTTGCTGGCCAGACCCCACAACTCTTCCTTCTAGTTTCTGCAGATCACACAGCCAACCCAGAACAGGGGAAAAGAAGAGCTACCTGCTCCCCCATGACTTCTGCTGATGGTGCAGGGCTGTGAGGTATCCCCATGATCTGAAAAAGACCAATAGGTAGGAACTACAAGGAGCCAGGTTTCATGAACGAGAAAGAACTCTGCAGGTGTCAAATTGCCCAGATATGGGGAAGCTTCACTAGTAGGTGATGGTAAGCTCCCTGGCTGGTGGTTCATGGACCACTCACTCTGGGAGAGCTAGTTAGCATTACTCTGCCTGCTCAACTCTCCTAGTTATGATCTGCAAAGCAGATTACACATTGTGTCTACACTTTCCTAGCTACTCAAGGTAAGGGCCTAGCTCTGAAGGCCTTCTCATTCAGATTGTCAGTGTAGACTTTTAGAAGTAGAGAAGGCCTCTCTAAAGAGGTGATATTTTAAACTAAGTTAAGAAAAGGAGCATGCTGGGACCACATGATTCCCAGGGGCCACTTTGGTCCTAGCCAGCCAGGAATGACTGGCCTCAGGGAGACCACACCCTGCGGACTTCTCCAGATGGGGCTTGGTCCAGGTTATGAGCATAGTCCCCAGAGAGAAGCAGGCCCCCTCACTGTCTTGTGCTTGCAATAAAATATTGCTTAGGAAATTTAAAATTTTGAAATGATTTAGGAGGCTCGAGATGGGGACGTAATGTGCTGGACCCAGCTGCATTATGAGCCATCTATCTCCTGTCAGCAAGCAGCAAGAAACTGACAGAATCAATACAAACGTGTCTGAGGAAGGCTGAACTCATTTCCTTCTCCCCGGAGCTATGGGTGGAATGGGTCAGCCATAGGAGATGAACACTGAGGCTAGCGCCTGACTCCCTCTCTGCCCAGCATGGAGGCAGGCTTCCAGGGCACGACCCACCTTTCCTGCCTGCACTGCTTGATGTAGATGTCTCTACTAGTGCATCTAGTTGCCTAGAACTTCAGTTCTCTTCTTTCCCTTTCTGAAGATCTAATAAGATCCCTGTCCTGTGGCCTGAAGGAATAAGAATAATAGTAATAGCACATTATGTTGTACCTGACATATACTAGGCATCTTAAAATAACCATCATAACTTGCCTTCCCACAGCCTCTGTTTCCTTATCTTTGAGAAAAAGATAGAAATAACTTATAGGTTCAATGGAAGATCAAATAAGATAAATGGTGAATGCATGTAATGCCACTGAATTGTTCATTTAACATGGTTAAAATAGTAAATGTCATGCTATGTATATTTTAATTAACTAAAAAAAAATTATATTGCTTTTGTTTCTTTTCTTCTTCCAGTTCCAGACACTTGGCATCAGCAGTTTACAGTGCAGTTATAGCCAAGTCCATGAACCACACCAGGTACAGCAAGTCCTGAAATGGCACAGAAATGGCATCAAGAAACCTCAGTCACAAAGATACAAATGGGAGATCCCAAGTTCCTTAGGAACATGCATTTTGCCAAGAAGCACAACAAGAGCTTCAAGAAAATGCAAGCAAACAATGCCAAGGCCACGAATGCATGCACTGAGGCTGTCAAGTACAAGGAGATCAAGCCCAAGATCATCCCAAAGAGTGTAAACCACATGCTCACTTGACTTGCCTATTTTGCCCACCCCAAGCTCGGGAAGCATATCTGTGCTGCATTGCCAAGCGTCGCAGACCTTGCCAGCCAAAGGCCCTCGCTCCAACCAAGGCCCAGGCTCCAGCTTCTGTTCCAGCCCAGGCTCCCAAAGGTGCCCAGGCCCCTGCGAAGGCTCCACAATAAAAGCCTCTTCTCTGCTGATAAAAAATAGGACTGGTGTGACCCCTGGGGTGCCACATGTGGGGGGGCTGGTGTCCTCCTGTGATCTTTGTACAAATAAACCTGAGGCAGGATTAAAAAGTAAATAAATTATTATTATTATTATTATTAAATATATTAATTAATATTAAATGCATTATTATTAAGTAAAAAGGTTAAAGCAGATAAGTTACATGGAGCAGTACCGTGATGCTGGACCTCTGGCACATGTGACACAGCTGGCTGTTTGTCAACACTGAAAGCTCTAAGAGGTTTGTCATCACTGGTGCAGCACCTACAGCATTCCCTATCAGTGGCAGCACCTGCAAAAGCTGGATGCAGAGCATGAGTCATGAGTCACACGCTCACAGCCAGTAAACCTCCAAGTGACAGAACCAGCATTTGAATGCAGATCAGCCTGATGCTAAAAGCAGAGCACTGTCCTCTGCATGGCACCCAGTCAAGGAAGGAAGGGCGGGTGCTTCTTGGCTGGGGTCTCCTCGCCACTGCTGCCTTTGCTGATGACCAGTATCCAGGGCCAAGGCTCGTATTGCTCTGTGAGGTTGACAAATACGTCATGTCACTCCCAGGAAATGGCTTTGCTCCTTCCTCCCTCGCACATGGCTCTATGCACCCGAAGCATATACTAAACATGCTGAGAGGCTTGAATAGAAATTTAATTTTTCTAGCTAAACAATGGTGCATGCAGCAGACAAACAAGAATTACTTGCTTTATCTTACCTTTCTGCGACCACTCAGTTTAAGGCAGCTGGCTAACCCTGGAATCATGTAGCATTTCAAGAGATAGGACATTAAAGGACAGCATATAGGACCTACTATGCCAAGAAAAGAGCTCATCTGTGGGCTTTTTTAATTCAGAACATTTCCCACGATGAACTTATCTTCCTAAGGAAATACATACTAAGGCCACTTTTACCCAATGCCATGTCAACACAGGTTACAGATTTGCTCTTAGTTTTCTCAATCTGAGCCTCAAATCCTCAAATCTTAGTGCGCCTTTACCTAATCAAATCTCCATTCAGGTCCATCATGCAACTTGTCTTTTTTTTTCTCTCATATTCATGCATTCAAAAAGCGTTAGCATCCTACTATGTGCCAGACACCACGGAGAGACAATAAAGACTATTTAAAAGAACTCAAAGGAATCCTTCCCAGAATAAAAGACCCAATCAAAAACAAACAACAGAAATGAATCAACACTTATATTAAGAAGTATAAATGGCCAATAAATACATAAAAAATGTTCAGTGTTCCTGCCATTAGAGAAATGCAAATTGAAACAACTCTGATTTCATCTTACTCCAGAAAGAATGGCTATCATCAAGAAATTAAACTGTAACAAATGCTGGTGAGTCTGAAGGGAGAAGAGAATCCTTCTACATTGTTAGCAGAAATGTAAACTAGCAAACCATGATGAATGTCACTATGCAGATTTCTCAGAAAACTGAAACTAGAAATTCCATTCAACTCAGCTATTCGCCTTCCAGGTATCTTCCAAAGTTAAAGACATCAACTACAGTGATAAATGTGTACCCATATTTATAGCAGCACAATACACAATATCTAAATCTTGGAATACAGCCCGTATGTCCATCAAAAGATGAGTGGATAGAGAAAGTGTGGTATTCACACGTCATGGAATACCACTCTGCATCAAGGATAAACCTGAATCGTTTGTAGCGAATTGAATGCACCTTGAGGCCATAATGTTAAATGAAATAGACACACATGCTTAAATACCACATGATTTGTCTTATATGAGAAACTCAAAAATATAAGTAACGAACAAAATGAAAGATCAATTTATGAAAATAGTGGTAGAGCTTTGGCAAAAGAGGAGGGAGCAAAGAGATGGACAGAGGAGGAAGAGGAAGGAAAGGGGATGAAAAAGTGCTAAGATCTGCTGCATACCTATACCAGGAAAGTAACCACTATATGCTGCAAACATGTATTAATAGAAAAGAAAGCCTTTCCCTCCAGGGATCTACAGTCTAGCAGACAAAGCAAACCAGAGCCATATAGAGCTAGGAGTGCCATGACTCAAAGGAGTCAATGGAGGGTCAGGAGAGCAGCCAACTGTGACTTTTGAAATACGTCTTTCTCCTAAGCAGGAGACTCAGTAGATGGAATTGAGGCAGAGCAGCTCAGAATGAGCACACATGAATGGTGCAGAACTGAAGAGCAAGGCAGCTTATTAAGAAACTGAGTGTAGTTTGGCAAAAGTGCAGGTGGCAATGGTGTGGGGAGGTTGGCAGCCAAACACATCTGATGACGTTGTTGATATCCAGAACTGGAGAGCCTATTGGATGGTGACAAATGGGTGGATCTCAAATTTCATCAAGATGACAATCACTAACTTCCATTTATTGAGATGTTGCTTTAGGTTGTTCATATATATTATTTCCTCATACCTGACTCTACTGAGCGCTTTTCAGGTAATGAAATCCTGCCTCAAAGTAGAGATTGGGGAAAAGAAAACGTGTTTTAGTTTAACTTTAGAAAGATTCCTCCAATGGAGACTAGATTATCAGGATATAAATATGAAGGCAGTGAAACCAATTAGAAGACTATTGTAATGGTCCAGGTGCAAAGTACTAATGGCCCACATTAAAGCAGAAGCAGGAAAAGTAAGACAGTTTGAGGGGAAGGAACAATGAGTACATTTTGCATTTCTGGGTTATTTTCTTGAATCTTTGCTTTTAGACTTCAATGTCAGGGGATCATCCGTGCTTGTTCTCTAAGCTCAGAGACAGGTGAAGTCTCGTTAGAGAAGGCACAGAGACAAAAAATGCATATTAGCCAGAACTCTTATTCACTGTCTCTGTCCTCTGAGAGATGTCAAGGACAAAAGGAAGTTATTTTCACTTCTGTGCTTATTTGGTTCCTCTTTGGGAAAGGTTGTGTCCTCTCACTTTCCTGTATTTTCATAATTCCATGGCAGAAAGACTAAGACCCATGACGAATGCTGAGGAACGACCCAGAACTGTGCTCTAACAGGACATAAGTACATTGTCCTATTTTCATAAAGATTTCTTTTCCTTCTTAGATGTCACAAAATAAAATACATTTGGTAAAGACAGCAATCTATTTGTATAATACTCTACAAAGAAAGAGGACAATATTACATTATTGTCCTCAATTATTTTTTTCTTTCTTTCCATAAGAGAAATGCACATGCCTGGCCATTGCCAGGCCATTTGCAGAAGCTCCTTGTGATGGGACTCTGTTCCCTACCCCACTGATGGCCCATGTTTGTGCCTTGCTTTGGCCAACCGAATGTGAACCAAAGTAACAACTGCCACATTCTGCAAAAGAGCAATTGCATGAGTCAGCCATGTCTCTTGTTTATTTTCCATACAAACAGTTCTTCCAGATGCTGCTGCTTCTCCTACCTTGACTCTTAAAGGAAGAGGATACTTGGAGCAGGAAAGCTGCTGATCTAGTCCACAGCTGGTCTGAAATGTGGTCAGGAAGTAAACATATGGGGCAAAGCCACTGAGGCTTGGAAACTGCTTGCCACTGCTACACAACCTGCAGAAAACTAAGGGAAGCAGGTAGAAACAGAGCCATGAGCCTCCAGGAGACTGGAATGTGCAGTGCTCATGCTTAAGACTTTGATAACCTTGATGGAAATTACTAGAGGAAAGGGGCATTCATTATTCCAAGATCATGGCCCATTTGAGCAATGAAACAGTATCCTAGCTGCTGCACTGCACAAAATCTTTCAGGTGTTTCATCAAAGAGCTTTGAGCATCATGTTTATATAAGGAAGAGACACTGGCAGGATCTCTAAGTTTCCTTCACTGAAGTTATTTGGTTAAAGTCTAATATGGAATAAATCTAGGGAAAATAAATTGAGCTAGTAGATTTCATACTTTAGATTTTTTTCATTTACAGTCATAGCTGCCACTTAGGGTTCTACAGGAGCACTTAAAGCAGACCATGGTTCTTGCCTGAGGAAAGTTACCTTTTTCTTATGTTAGTTTAATCCAAGAGAGACTCTAAGAGTTTTTGTGTTATCCAGAAGACATCACGAGAAGGAGTCTCATTTATTGGCACTTCCTTTTTAGAGATGAGAAAATTGAAAACGGATTGTGATTGTGCAGAGTCAGGCCTGACGTAGCACAGGGCACATAATAGGCAGTCAATAAACAGCTTCTAAAGAAATGAATGAATTGAAAACAAAATGAACAAAAGCCCACCTAGAGTTCAGATGGCGGAGCTTACCTTAAGTAGGCCTTGAATTCTACGTCAAGTGCATTTTTTACTAGGTTGGACAGTGCTTTGCTCAGTCATTCCTCAGTTCTTTCAATACCATTATCAAATTGCTCCTGAATGCTGGGAATGATTCTGGGCATTATAGACCCTCCTGGATTAGCAAGGTGGTAGCCTCTGAACTCCAAGAGTCTTCAGTGTACAAGAAGCCCCTTGTCATGCTGCCTGCCTCACCAATGCTACCTTGTATTCAATTCCTTTAATTCAATGACTCTCTTCTCCACAGAGGAAAAGGTACTACAGATAAGCTAGCAGTTTTGAAATGGTTATAGTCAAATTGTTTGGCCTAAGGACCTCTTCATCCTCTTAAAAAATGATTGAGGGCAACAAAGTGGTTCTGTTTAATGCAATTTCTTTTTCATTTCACATAACAATTGTCAGTGATAATGATATTATGATAGTATCATAATCAAAATTTTAAATGAGATATCTTTAAATAATTTATTTATTTATATTTACTCAAACTCTAAGAAACTCATCACAGATTAGCATAAAGAATATATTGTTGTTCTTTAGGTATATTTTTCAAGATAAAAATAATTTTAGTGAAAACAGGATCAGTTTTAACATTTGTTTCTATAGTCACTCTCGTGATTGTACACATCATGTAGCCTCTAGAAAATTTTTCCTACCATTAGAATGCGGGAGTTAGTATCTGAGCATTGTTTGAAAATAGTTTTGATCCCATGGACCCCCTGAGAAGTCTTAAGGACCCCCACAATCACTAGACTGCATTTGAGAACCACCACTCACCATGTAGCTTAATCTTCCCTTGAAAGGGAAAAAACTAAATGGAGGAAATTGGGAATTTATAAGAGAAAAGGAAATGCTAATACCTAGGAGTGTCAAGCTCTGAGCAGGGGCCCATTCAGCACGTGGTGTCAAGCTGGGAAGTAGCTTCCCTTGTAACCATTTAATGATTTTTTTCTAAGGTTGGACGGCAACTCTGCAGGAACTTTTAATACTCTTTACATCAGGCCTCATGAGATTTGAGTCAAAATCATTGCAACACCAGTCTTTCCCCTCCACTAATCCAACTTAGTCTTCTTCAGGAACAAATGACTCATAAGGACAAAGGAAGTTGGCTTAAAGAAAAAAGGTACCATCCACTACCCACATTACCAGGTCCATGACAAGTAAACGTTATCTTCACACTGGTAAAGAAAAGATCAGCCAAAAGGCATTTCTAAGCCTATGAAACCTTACCTGAGTACATATGTTAATCAAACTGTATCCTCCTAGGGCCAAAGGGATTTGAAGAGATTGTAAAAATTCGTAAAGTACAGAATGATTAAAAAATACTCAAATAAAGAAAAAAATCAACATTTAATAGTAATATGAAATTGAAATAATATATACAGAAATGCAAGGTGAAAAGACCAGCCTGAGCTACAAAGTGAGCTTAAGGCCAGCCTGAACTGCACAGTGAGACCCTGTCTCAAAAAGACAAAAAAAAAAAAAAAAATTATTGGTCATTTTAAATTATGTCCACATTCCCTGTAGCCCTAGCATAAATGGAAAGACAATTAATTACAAGTTAGTTATACACAAACTTCACCTAACATGCTTTTATTGATACTGGCAGTCTGAGTCTTCTTAGGGGAACAGTTAGGAGCATGAAGCAAAAGCACTTCTCATAACTTCTTCAACCCCAGTTGAGTGCATGGCAGCAAGCTTCTTAAAGCACAGCTTTAGCACTGTAATTTGTAATGATGAATTTTTTAGTGACTTGCAGCAATCCCCAAATTACTTGTGGAAATAATGTGATTACCTTCTTACCTTCAGGGATCCATATCTGTACTTCCTGGGTTGGTAGTCACAGCCCCAACTGGTTTCCTAAAGTCATCCTGAGCTGTACTCACTCCCAAACCTTCCATCCCAAGGAGGCTGGGGTCAGTGCACCTTCCAGTCTTGTTTCTGACTCCCCACTTCTATTTACACCATTTCCCCTACTAAGTCTGTACCCTATAGGTATTTATCACTGTAGGCTGTAGGTTGGCTATAACCACAAAAGTACACATGTGAGTAACTAGTCTTTCCTTTACATGCTTTCTCACTCTTTTTTCTACACTTTTTTTTACTATCATTGTTGTTTTAGAAGGAATCAAATGGAATGGAACAAATCATGTGTACCTGAACACCACCTGTCAGACCCACGTGGAAAGTAGTCATTCGCTCCCTCATTCATTCATTCAACAAGGATCTAAGGGTTAGGTACTTTAAAGAGCTATAAGGGTATAGAAGTATCCAAGAAACACCTCACCCAGGTTTACATAGGCAAAAACAGCAAAACAAAGAAACTCCAGTAATAATGAAGACTATAGCATCATAACCCAGAGCTAAGGGTGAAATTAGTCCTTTAGAAAGTGAGGGAACAGGGAAATCACCATTGACAATGATGTTTAAACAGAAATGAATAAATGGTGAGTCAGTATCTTCCCCTGTTAAACAGAACATTCCTTGTACAGGGAGATGTGACAGTTTAATCTGTTAAGCTATGGACAATACTAGGAATTGGTCTGGACCATAGCAATGGATGTAGTGAGGTTTATTGTACGACTTGAATTCAAATGATTTTTCACTGGATATATTGAAAGATTTAGAAACAGGCAACAAGGGAACCTCCCTCATTCCAGTTGAAAGAGCTACATGTGGCAATATCCAGCAGACAATTAGAGTGAGAAATCTAGAAGTTAAAGGAGAGGTCATGATAGAATATATAAACATTGTAGAATCAGTGTAGATGATGTATTCAAATGCATGGAACTTGAATATATTAGCAAGGAAGAGACTTTGGCAAGACAAAGAGAGAGGAACTCAGACTTGGTAGTGGAGTGAAAGAGACAGAGCCAAGGAGAATGAGAGGTATAATCAGGGAGGTCAAAGAGGAAAAAGGAAAATAAATTGTATGGAAAACAAGAAAAGAGTATTTCAAGGAGGAGGAAATGGTCAACATTGCCCTCAAGCTGTTGAGCATTCAAACAAAATGAGAACAAAGAATTGACCATTGGACCCGGTAACATGGAGTTCTTGGCAAAATCAAGTTAGATCAATGAATGGAGTAAAAGACTTGATTTACAAACCTAGAAAAGAGAAGAGGAAGTAGAGGAATCACAACAATGTGTCTGGACAGCTCCTTGAAACATTTAGATGAGAATATCTGAGAAATAGAATCATGGTTGGAGGGAATGTGAACCCTAGAAAGGAGTTCTGCCTTGATTGATCACTGCACTTTGTGGTCTATGATTTTGCTTGAGCATTTGATTCAATCCTGATGGGTCTTTGTCCACTAAGAGGAAGCATGGAGTTGTAGGAAAACCCAGGGCAATGTCAAAAGTCTCAGCAGGGCATTCTTTCTTCCTGTCTTGTCTCCTTCTTGTAGCTATTGTATTATTATTTCAGCTTTGGTAAAACATTCCTAATATTCTGCATCCCAACAGTACAATAACCTTCTATAAAATATTCAAGAAACTAAATCAATTTACAACTATTTTTGGTTAGAAGACATGCATTCTATATGTCCTCCTCCTCACTCACATGCCACAGCCTTCCCCTCTCTCACCTGGATGCAAAGTAAATCATTAAGCTTCAGTGCACTGAAGCAGTGTTCATTTAGACAGACACTACACTGAGCCAAATATACTCATTTAAATGTCAATAAACACGACCTCCAGCTGAGTTCATTTGTGCAGGGGGAGGTAGGATGAATCTGAGGAACATTAGAGAATCCTGTAAGCTCTCAAGATGTTATTAAGGAGGAGGAAGCAGCAACCTCCCACCAACAGTCTCTAAATGTGATCACTTTCAATTTGCTCAATTCAGCAGATAAGTGATATACAGATTTGAGGCTTGTAACAAATCGCAACAAGAATTCGAATGCTGTAATGTTCCTTCAGGAAGCAAGAGCACACATCCTCATCCCACCATGCTGAATTAATTTGGTCCCATTGGGGACTGGGCAGTCTTCTAGGACCCAAAACCCAGCAAACTTGGGGCAAGCAAGTTCTGTTTCTATCACCAACGGACCAAAACAGAATGGTCCTCAGCCTCCAAATGCCATTTGAGTATTGATCTTTTTAATTTGTATATTTTATCTAAGGCTATTGAATGCCCAGTGTACATAACACCATAGCAGTAGAGAATGCAAAGCCAATGCTCCGATCAAGATTCTGTGTAAATTTTATATATTAAGGTAATCATTGCTTGGTTTGAAGATAGAGGCTTTGCCTCAAATTAGGTCTTTAACGACAATAAAGTACAATGTTCATCTAGATTTCTACAAGAATAGTTAGATTTCAAGCACCTTCTATAACACTCAAAAGATGTACTCAGTAAACTTCTTCATTTAAGCACTTTATCAAAGCAGAGGTTGCTTTTAACCTAACAAATGAAGAAAACCAGAACTAATGAATGTGCTGTTTATCCTTTCTATAAACATTCATCATTTTAAAACAATAGAGTGAGGAAGGAGATAGTAAAGAATTTTCTGTTTCTCTGGGTTTCCAAGGTGGCTAGGAGCTGTGTCAAGTCTTCTACTACCCTTAATAGATCTAATTCATATGCCTTCCACAAAATGTATTCTCACCACCCCTTATGGCAAGGGAGTAGAATTTGGCATATTAAATGGCTTGCCCAAGGTTACACACTTAGCAAAAATAGAATCAAGGTTTGGCTGATCCCAAAGTCCATATGTTCTTCCCACCCCACTGGGCAGCCTCTTGCATAAAATGACCCAAAACATATTATAAATCAGAAAGAGAAGGGAGTCAAAACAATTATTTGTAAGGCCTAAACTCTAGAGCATTCTCCTTTACAAGAAATAAATCATGTTACCACATTGATCCATGCCAGTGAGTTAACTTCTCATTTATTCATTACACAAAATAATCTAATTATTTCAAGCCACCATGGATCACAGAATTACTGCTCCAATGCACTAAATTGCTCACTAGTAACTTAAAAAGCTAAACAAAATGTTTAGGTTATTTGTAGAAACCCATCAGTTTATTAATCAGAGCAAGCTCATCCATTGCCCGCTGTAAGTTGAAGCCTCTCTCTCTATTCAGTTCCCCCAAATCTTACACACTCTAGGTTAGGTGTGCACAGCCATAATGCTAACTAGAATTTTCCCTCAGGGTTTCTTAAGAGTGTTACAGGATGGGTTCTGCTTCCCTAATCCTGAAAATGGGTAGAGAGGAGAAGGGAGACAAAGAGACACAAAGGAAGAGTGCTAGCGGGTTTCATGTGTACAATTCACTATTTATTTCTCTCCGTGTTGGTATGTTTAACCATCTCTAATGGACTCCATAAATGCTTTCCAAATCCAGTTGCAATGGTCTATTTGCTGCCTACTATAGCATACAATCTTTTCCAAAAGTAGTATTGATCTTATTAAGTCTCCTCATCATCTCGACTTTGAGCATCTCTCGGCAGCATCATTTCTGTGAGCAAACCACGTGCTTCTCTCATACAGCTGCCCAGTAACATGGTCTGAGAGTCCCTTGCCTCTAAAATGGATCAGGAATGATGGGTATAATCGAAATAGCCAGCAGGTATGAGATGCGCTGTGCTAAATATTCTACATGCATTTCTCTCATGAACCTCACAACTTCCCCTTAAGGGGGAAGTATCATTAAGCCCATTTTAGGCCCAGTATTATATGCTATCCCTGCATAAGACAAGGAAATTGGGATGAAAAAAAGGGTGATTGCTACACATTGATTCATTCTGTTCAAAGACACTCTATATTGCCTTCTCCTTTTGTCCTTCTCCCTCATATTGCCAATCACCCTGATATCTTGAAAAATCAAAGCTATGTGTTTATGTATTTCTCCACTCATTAGTAAGGGCAGCATCCCTTAATAATGGGAGTGCATTGGGAATTCTTCAAAGAGAGACGAAATGACAGATGAAGAGCCATTTTCCCTTCACTCAAAGATCACTGTGGAATGAAATTTTACTCTTAAGCCTATGTACAATGTTTTCTTCCAGCCAAGTGCTCTCTCTGACACACACACAAACACACACACACACACACACCATATATACACTTGCATACCCTTCTCATAAGCCCCAGTCATCTCCAAGTCAAGTATACTGTGTACCTCCCATGTGTCTGAATGTGTCTTCTTCCTCTGTTATGGTTTATATCTAGATGTCCTTCAGGACCCTCATGCAATCATGAATGGGGCTCTGGGAAAGTGACTGGATCATCTGACTTGATCTTAGGGGGTGGGACCTGGTGAACAAGAGGGGTCACTGGGGGCACAGCCTGGAACAGTTAATCTTCCTTCCCACACCTCTCTTAACTCTCTGTTCCCTACCCCATGCCACAGGCAGCTCTTCTTCCATGCTCCTGTGCCATGACATCCTGCCAGTTGGCCACTATCCTAGCTACTTTCTCATCACTGAGGTAAATTATCCAATGTCTAAAGTTAAAAGGAAGAAAGATTTATTTGGTTCGTAGCTTGTAGAGGTTTCAGTCCATAATCAGCTGGCTCCAAGGCAAGAAGAAGGACAGACAGTTATCACAGAGGAGAAACAGTTGATGGCAGGCAGAGGGTAACAAAGCAAGCAAGGACCCTTTTGTACTCTGTCTAGGCTACTGGAATCAGGGCAGTGCCAAACCAATTGTGGACTGATCACACATCCTTAGTCCCAGCATCATGCACTCTAAATTCACCCACCTCTGCATAAGTTGCTCCCATGACTGAAGAAGGCCTTGGGGGGACATCTAGACATAAACCATAATAACTATGGATGGCCAACATGAGCCAAAGAGAACCTATCCTCTTTAAGTTGCTAGTGTCAGGTATTGTGTTTTAGCATGAAAAAGTAACAGAGACATCCTCTGACCTAAAGAGTTCTTTTCACTGTTGTAACCTTCCAAAGCCTATTCGGCCTTCAGGGCCTTGCTTCAATTCTAGCTCTTTTACAAGAATGTCTTCCTGCCCTTCAAATTAAAATTAGTCTTCATCATCCTATTCTTACCCTCCCATTTTAACTCTTTCAGGGTAGATCTGGTATTAAACTCACACATCCTTCTTCTCCGCTAAGTCGTGAGTTCCCAAATGAAGCAAGCTGTGTGGTAATTGTTTTTCCAGCCCTTCTTCTGTCTTCTCTAGCAGTCAGCATGCTGCTCAGCAGCAAGTAGATCCTGACTGCATACTGAAGGCATTGAATTCACTGTCCGGAGTGCCAGCAGCTCATTAGTAATTTGTGGCTACTGAAGTCAGAGACCCAGAGCAGCTCCAGCTCAGAACTGCACCTCTGTTCAAAGGAAAGATACACTGTCAGCTGAGTGGAAAAGAAATTACAGTGAATAATTATCATGTAGAATGTTGGCCTTTAACTACTACTATCAAGCATTGGTATCCTATTGGAGTGGCATTTCTCTTACTGACCATCTTCCTATGGGAACTCCAGAAAGCCCTCCCCTAAGCCTTCCTAGGGAATATGTTAGTGTCTGCATTGCTCAGCAAGGAAAGTTTGGGAGACCTTAGTAGGATAGCTCTACTGATGAAATGGGAAGCAGAGGGTATGTTTTGGTGTACAAGGAGAACATGGAAATACCTAGTGTGTGGGCTAATTGGCAATGCTTGGGAGAAGTTCTGGGTGTGATCCAGAAATGAGATGAGCCTGCTGGCTATTTGGAAGGACTGATAAGAACATGAACCAGCAGATCAGGCCTGGAGAAAGATGAGGGCAAGGGTTAAAGACAAACTTCACCCTGCTTCTTTGCCCAGGATGAACCTTCTTTGCAGGAGAACTCAGCTATCACCCCTGAGATAGCAGGATGCTCAGCAGTTGGCCTGTTTCTTGTCCTGTGCCACTGACAAGAAGGATTCTCTGGCCTTTAGAGGAGCAGGGACCTGCTTGCTTCTCTCTATGATCCACAGCAGCAGAGTGTGTCCAAGGCAGAGAGGGAGGGGAAGCCAACAGGGGAGCAGACATCACCCTCGCCCCCTCGACATTCACACGACCCGATTGTGTCAGCACCACTTGTCCCCCCATCTGTCACAATGTCGGTTCCTGCTGGGGCCCCAGGATCCACAGAGGTTGCTCCACATGTCGCCCCATTTATCTTTGCAGGCAGCAGCACTGATGGCTTTGACAGTTCTATTTGTTATCCTACAAAGCAGGATCCCAACTCCTCAAAGCAAAAGGAAGAAAAGCCAAGAAGGGAACAGAACTGAGACAGAAATAGGCTCTAGGAGAAATTTGGACGAAGACTGTGATCTCTGTACCATCTAATGGAGACAAGAAGAGAGATGGGGCAATTAAAGAATCAAGTCCTATATTTTACCTTCTGGAGAACAACTGACCCAGTAGACTGGGAGCATAAGGGGTGTGTGTGTGTGTGTGTGTGTGTGTGTGTGTGTGTGTGTG